>JAODUI010000029.1:627108-669459 GCA_027563995.1 Papilio gigon
TTGCTCTACGAAAACTCCTCTTTATCATTCACGCTCAACAACTCAGAACTGTTGAATTTTCCATGATTCCATACGATTCCTAGTAGTTAAAATTTGTAAGATCAGTACATCACTGTGTTTGAGACGTGTAATTTAAGAATCTAAGATTTGGTATTTTACTGTCCACTTGACTGGAAAACTAAAAACCATTTAGCTTGGTCAATATGCTACATCGACTCTCAAAAATCGTACTGATTTATTTCGCGTTGTAGACGACCTCTAGCGATGACATATTTAATCACAGATATCTACGTCGTAGTATTTTGGTATGATCTCTATTCTAAGTATTTTCATTGAAATCATTACATATCCTGCTAAGGGAAATTATATTCGGTGACAAGATAATACGCCATATAATTATTGGGAGGTTTGGTTTTCTTTTACACTTCAAATGTTATATCTTCCGCGAGGTAGTTTTCGTATAAAATATTGTAAAAGTACGCAGCTGTTGAGAGTGTAATTTATATCTTAGCATAGTGTTGTGACTTCAAACTAATCCTTTAATGTCGGCAGCATTACGCCGCGCGCCATCTGTCCAGCATTTGCCGTCCTCTACAATGACAGCGCCGGCAAAGTATATAACTTATTATAAATTAACATGAGAATATTGAGCAGCGTGTAGTACAAGACGATTGTTATTTAGACTTATTAAATCTCACTCACGTGTTTACTGGAAAGAATTTAGTCCAATCTTGACCTGTTTCTATCACAGTCAAAATTGACTGCCACAGCATTTGTTTTAAAGCGTCTTTTATTCTTTATTTTTTCAAAGATAATGTGGGGGAAGACAATACGTTTTTCCGAGTAGCGCGACAGTAGGTAGTTTCAGAATTAGAAGAGATATTGTAACTATATATTGGCAGTGAATGAAATGTTAACAAACTGAAAACTTAAATAAAACGTTTTTTTTTTTCACAGTAATCAGATTTTTGTAATATAGGTACGACATTTCTTATGCGACAACAATTAAGCTCTAGGATCGCGCAGCCTCTTACTCGTAAATGCACAAAAACCGTGGTTTATGTTATTAATCATAAATCCAAAAGAATCCCTTACTAAAGTAACCCCGATCATAACATTATGGTATCGTGACATTAGATCGCCTTAGCAACCTTTTACACTAGTATTTTTACATCCGCCCCCATATATCACTCGGAGCGCGTTTAGAGTAACTAATGCACCGGTTCGCGCACTGCAAAATGAACGTTTCAACTGTGAAGTGGTCTGAGGGAACGCGGCCATAAATCTGGTGAATGCTCGCTCCATTACCCGCCCGGGCCTCGCTCGCGCCCGCGATGCGCTGTCCAAGATGTGTCGGTTTTATTGTTCGCTGCCGCAGCCGAGTGAATTTCGAAACATGAGGTTAGCGTTCTTATAAAATGTATGAGCCTTTCGTATGATCACTAAAAAATTTTAGCTATAAGCTTCTAAAATTCCAGGTATCGATTTAGTATAAATAGTCAGGAAGCTCCAGGAAATCAGCTCCGATGAATGGTATAGAAGAAGCTAATCCCATACGAATTGACATTAATTGATCGCTACGGGCGGCCCTTACTGAACAGTATATGTGACAAATGTACTCAAAAAACTTTTCTTTACACGGTACAAATTCAGAATACATTTTTATTAAAGTTTTTATTTGGTCAACGACGGATAGCAAAAATGTTTTTCCTTTGATACTACTGACCTTTCGTTGTTTTAATATTTAATTGCAGTAACAAAGTTGTGATTTATTTGATCACCGCGTGTTGTCGAGTTATCTTTTTTTCCTGTATTAACGTAAATCATAAGAGATGGCGCAGCTGCGCTGTTCGCTACGGAACCATTTCTCTTGGCCAAAGTATAAAGTTAAATTATGAATTCATTTCAGTTTTTCTGAAGGTTTACATTAAGGAGGTAATAAATGTACGATACATTTTTATGAATGCTCATTTACTTTGAAAAATTGTTTTTCCTGAATTACGGAACTCGTTGTGAAATAATTGGTCGCCAACTAATTACAAAGCAATAAATCTTTTCGATTCAATGCGATTTGTCAAACCAGCTCAGATAGCTTGAAGAACAAATTGTAAATATTCTTATCACATAAAAATACCAGCTTTGTAAGGCTTCTATTGTTCTGTAGATTGTCTAAAACGTGGGACATAGACTCACGTAGTACCGAAATTACTATAACAGATCAATCATTCTATTGTACGTGTACGTGATTAGTCGATAAACGGCTAAACAGCGTTAAATTATTTAATGAAAGGCAATTATAGATAGTGGGCCGAGCGCCGAGCGCGGAGCGTTCTACAAACGACGTTGTCGTTACGATTTTTTATTAGGATTGACATGGGAAGACAGGAGACGCAATGTGGGACAATTTATAAGCGATCGCGGGAACAATTTGCAAATAACTCTGGGTTACTACGAGCTCTATGTTATATTTGCTTTTTTACTATTTGAATCTTTTTTTTTATAATTAGTAACATTGTTCAACAGCAAAACTATATTTTAAAGCGAATTTCTAATCTTATTCAAAAAGCGAACTTCTGACGTTCATCAGGTCCTCCCTCATAAGCTCGGTAACAACCGACCCGGCAAGTTTCGAACACCCCACTTGTTCAAATACAGCAAAATACCTTGAAATTGCATTTAGCACTTACACTGTTTAATAATAGAAATACTTATTCGTAATAGAAACTTCTGAATCGCTGTCGCGTACTGTTGACACTTGTACCGAGCAACGAATTGCGAAAGAAATTGCTCGAATAACTGTTATTCAATTCATTCGCAAAGTTTCGCTTTTGACAATGTCTCGATTATTAATATTGACATGTGACTGTCACGCGAGATCCGAGCTGTTCGCTTTTTATTCCTTAATTAGATTCGATATGCGGGCCATCGGCTGCTGTGGTAATATAAACCCACTGACGTCTCAATTATATTAGATGTATTATTAACGAAGATATTAATTAGTTTTTCCACCCACATAAAAATGTTGCCAGGTCGTTCGCTTGAAAAATAAAATAACTTCACTATTTTTATCAGTCCACTTACTTGAGGTACAGAGTTACTGATAACTTTTTAAACAGCAATATAACTTACTACGCTTAAACTAATTTCCTTGAATTCATTGTAGACCAATATCATAAACACCAGCCTTTGTGTGTCCACTGGTGGACATAGGTCTTCCCCAATGCTTTCCTTGCATATTTACTATTAACCAATGCCCATGTAAACTATAAACGATCATTTTATAATAGTTTTTTTTTCATTTTACGTTTCTTTTACAGATATACGGAAGCAATTTTCAATGTCGCCGTCGCCAACGTCAGTGGAAGCAGGTCTTACGGCGTCGCTGCGGTGCTCGCCGCCCGAAGCAGTGCCGCCGCCGCGCGTCGCTTGGCTGAAGCACGGCACGCCGCTGCAGCAAGACCACAACGTGGTTATATCGGCGGAAGGCAACCTTGTTATATCTAGAGCTACCTTACAGGTATAGTTATGTATATTAATTAATGTATCCTAATGATTGTTATTTGGCTTTTAGTCATATAGGAGCATTTTACGATTAAGTAGGGCATTGTGTGAGATTTGGCACATACCTTGTTTTAATTATGATATAAAAAACAAATACAGTTAACGTTAATTCATTTTTACATTTTCTAAAATCAGCAATAAACCACAGTGTCATAAATCAAATTTTACTTATACTACTTCAAATAAGATTATTAAATTAGATATATTACTTTAAGTAAGATTGGATTATAATAACATGAGATAAAAGTCACACAACATCAAAGCATGGCGATAATTACTACAATGGACTAGCTTTTGTATCGTATAATTATAATTGACACATGACATTCAGTCTCGGTGTTACCACCCCATGACACACGCTCTTGGCCCTCACGCTATTGCGTTTTGATAGACAGCTGGTATTTTGATTGATTTGTTATTTTCTAGTTTCATTGCCAGGAAGTCCCGTTAACTTTATGTACTTATAAAAGTATGTCTTGTATTACCAAAGGTGTTAAAAATATGTAAAAATATTAACAGTCAAATCTCGAATCTGGCTCAATTTAAAGCCAATGTCTCAACCACGTGTGAGGCACATTTTACAAGTATGACTTAAATCTTTCCCGTCTTTGTTCATAAAATTAATGGAACAATAAATCATTATAACAGCCTGATTATCATTAATGTAACCGCAAGAACAAACAATTGATAACGCACTTAACGTTACAACCACGTGTAAGAATTGGGTCTCGCGAGTTTCGCTTTAAGCTCAGCAAAGAGTTTCAATTAAAGAGCATGTTCAAGCGAAACGTGTTATTAATTCTCAAGACAAAAGGACCTTAATCCCATGTCCTGAATAATATTTTATTAGTCATCTGCGTGAGTCACATCCTGCGAGCGACGTGTTTCATTTGGCGACACATAATCGGATTTTAACTAAGGGATTGTTTTGCGAATGATGTAATATACTATTATATAATATTACATGTTACATGTTGATATAATAATACATGTAGTATCGCTGACATTTCCTGACTCCTGACTAACTAATTAATAACTGCTAATTTTTATTTAAATGTAAAAAATTTCATGCCGCAACTTATCGCATAACATTCATGGGTTAATAGCCATTATCGTAAAACATGATAAAACGGCTTGAACGTTCATTGAATTCAGAAAATGTTAATTTTTACAAATTCACCAAAAATTACTAGCACGCACCGATTAGGCAAAATGTAATCATTTTTCCTTGAGCCATGTGCCCCGTGATTTTAATTAGATTAAGGGACGTCAATCGTTGGCTCGTTACGCACGGAGGCGTAGCCATCAGCGGCCGCGATCGCGACATCTTGTCGGCGTGTCGCGAATTGTTTGTTTTATCTGGAAGCGAATGCGACTAATTAGTCGAGCCGGACTGACGTTTATTAATTGCGACACAAGTCACCGCGCGCTCGTCCTTTTGCGGCCGGCGCGGCGCGCGTACTCTTTCAAAGCTTCGCCGGAGTCGTGGATAAAAGCACAAGCTTGTGTCCAGGATTCATTTAATTCAGTACATATGTTTTGTTGTACAACAACTCACAGTTTAATTGATTGTTTTTACATTTTTGTATACTATCTGCTGATTAATAATCTTAATGGCGGTGTACTGTTAAAATATATGTTTCATTAATGACTTCGGAATTGCTTGTTACGTTTTTATTAATAATTTAATCTTACCACCAACCCTAGAATTTAATAACACGAAATATAACATAGGCTTATGTTTCCATATCTTGATTCCACTCTAGTCCCCTTGTTAAATATAATGTAAGCATTAATCTAAGAACAAGAACTTAGAGTATATGCAAATGCTTTTACCATTGCAATAATATCCATAACCACAGAATCGCGGGTTTCTCATACCATCTCTGGTTCCCGCAGCACGGCGTTTACTAATTAGCCACTAAAGCCAGACATGGATTAATAGCGGGCACTGTCAGTCGCGTCTCCCTCATTGTAGCTGCAACATTATCCCTTACACAAAGGTGTTGGAGAGCGTTCTTAATTAAATGTAATGTTTATAATCACGAGTCGTGCGCGCAGTTCATATTAATGAACACAGCCTTTGTGATTTAAAGCAGCTACATGAGTTTAATTCGTATTTTAAAGACCACATACTTGTTGATTATAGGGAGAAAAACGCTCTATCATTTCGCTGAGTTTACCTTCTGCAAAGAGATGTTTGTATCCTTTAGTAAAATGATTTACAATGTTATAGTCATCATCACCTTATTATTCACAACTTTATGAACATCTCTGATATGAAATAAAATTTTGATTACCGATTTAAACATTCATAGACCTTGCACTTAAAATGTTAAAATGTATCCTAATTTAAATGTTAGATGTCAATACTAAACCTCATTACTGTAGGCAATGATAACAGCTCTCTCGTTATATTTGAAGGGCCTACCATTAGCTAACTACAGTTATGGGTGAACAATGAAGCGCGGCGTGTGCGTGTGGGTCAGGACTTTTGGAAAACTGTTAATGATACAATTTCACATTCCTTCAATATCTATATTATACAATCGTGAAACTAAACCGTAGAGAAACATAATGCGGAAGACATGAACCGATTTGAACCTGCGTCTCAGCAGTGGAATTGTACGGTTAGAGTTAAATCTATGTCCGTTACACAACAGTCATTTAAAAACTAAAATCAATTAGTAAAAAAATGATTCTTCGTTTAGTTGATTAAGTTTATTTTGTAATCTCGATATGGTAAGATATAACGGTTTTTATATCTATTAACAACCAATTAACAAATTCTTTTTCTTTTCTCTTTATCAATTAACAAAATTGAACTTTTTGTTTCATTTCCATAAAACATGTAATAAAATTCTGTTGCACGCCAACAGGTATGCCTTTGGAATTATTAACCTCATTTCGTCTACCGTTAACGTTGGAGAATTTCAAATATGAGATCGTGCTTTTGTTTATTACATACAAACAAATACGTGTCGTGATAATTGGCTATTACACGAGTCTTTTGTTCCCAGGACATGGCCAACTACAGTTGCGTGGCTGAAAATATCGCGGGCAAGAGAGTTTCTGAACCGGCGCTGTTAACCGTCTATGGTGAGTTTAAAACAATAGCTTAATAAAGGATTGTAAATACTGAGCATTTGTTTGCGTGTCAACCTTCTGCAATGGTGAAAATTTTGTTGGTGCTTTTTTGTTTACTTTTGCGACACGCTGTTTTAAGTAACTAATTTTTATAAAGTTAGGAATACTCGTGATGTCGATTTGCGAATCAAATTTTACAGTCAAGTTTCTTTTTAAACATGTTACAGGTTTCCGTAAATATTGACTGGTGCTTGTTCACTTGTTTCAGAAGTGTCGTTACAACATATTATGTAAAAAAAATACCGTTACTAAATAAGGTGCCACACTATATCTGATTTACCTTTCCTCGTTTTGATTGTGAATGCATTACATTAATAACTAACTCCTAATCCCATAACAATAAATCGAATGATAACCGCAGGAAGGCTTAGACAGCTTAATGCCGCGTGCGCTAACGAGCCTTAGACATCGGTTTCATTATTTCATTTGCAATTTATTGGACGGCCGACGGGTCTCGGTGCTATTTAATGCTCATTTCACCCTCACTTGTGCATAATAACTATCTTTACTTCAACGAGATCAAAGGGCACGAGCCGATGCCTTGCAATTATATAGCAGTGCGCCGGCGCATGGGAGAGTCATTAGAGGGGCGCTGCGATCGCCCACGCCATCTTGGAAATATGGCGCCTTGCTAACTGATTGCCATCGCCACCTTCGACTTGGCACGGGCGGAGTTTGTGCTCCGTCGCTTGTTTCTATCATTATTTATAGTCATGCGAATCCATTACTAAACTTTCGTTCACTAACTGGCGTATTAATTTAAAAGTATCACATTTGTCACGTTATAATCTGTACTGTTATCATGCACTTACAGTCTTTCCTAATCACTTGTTACAACTAATGTCAAACGAATTATTTTATAAACAAACTGAAAATAACGAAATTATAAAGTGTATGCGATGTGTGAGGTCATGCGGAGTGAGTGGTTTTAAGAAGTAAGAGTTACTACGCGCTTTGTTATTTACAAAATGCAGTCGTAATAAATACTATGTAGGTAACCAGAAAGTAATAAAATAGTCAAAGGAATAAAATCATTAGTTGGCTGGTGCAGCGAACACTTTCCAGCGACGTGGTAACGAGGATATATTGTCCAATTCGCATGTGAGCGCTACAATTGCCATAGAACAAACACAAAGGGCTCGAAGCCCTCTAATAAACGTAATTGGTCTCAGCTTGTACCCGCACTAACTGTTCCAATTAGAACCTTCGTTTCTAAAGCCGGAATTGACACAGTACACAAACAGTTTCCCGCACTGCGAGTACGTCATACACTGCTAGCTCTCGATAAACTAAAATATATTCCTACTATTTGAAATGTCTCTCTAAACTTGAACGAAACGTATTGTTGTCTCCGTTCTTTTAAAGAGAATATGAGAGATAGACAATATTTTATTAAAAATGTTTTGTTACTAGAAAATTACGTTCACATAAATCTATTTAAAAAATATTTTGTTCGATTTCGAATCCATTAGCGAGATTTAATTATCTTCACCTAATTCCCCGTCACCTTGTTTTCCCATTTGGTGAGAATGTTTATTACGAATTCCAAGTTTTATAGATATTCTTCTGTTAAGAAGATCTTTGTTTATATTAACAGTACTTTAATGGGTTAATAACAAAAACCTAACGCTAATGGGAGCTATTAATTTTTATAGTCGAGAAAATGCTTAAATTGGGACCGCGGGTGGTCGCTCTGATCGCAGGTTCGGTGTTAAAGCTCTTTTATACTCAAAAACGACATGTTAATGCTGCTTACCATATGTTTTAAAATCAGATCTAATAACAGACTGCATAATACAGAACGAAACTAGTTTCAATACATTCAATTATTGTGTTTACTAAAAATGTGTTTATTTATTGGACAAGTAAAGAATACATTTGCAATGATGACATTTGTTTCTTAACATAAAGGGAGTTGTTACAATTATAAACATTACTGAATACAAAAACCTATTGATTTTGAAAATCGAAAATTGAAGTGAAGCCATCACACTTTCAATTTACTTCCAAGTTCATCACGAACTCTTAAATAGAACTGTACGCTCTGTGAATTATCTAGGAATACCATTTAATTGATGTATTGTTTTAGCGTCCCATATGTTAGAAGTCTCAGTAAAAAAACGAGTCCATTAATACCAATTTGTGCCCGTACAGCGCTCGGTGCAGGCAGCATGTGGCATGGCTGTGAAATCTGACAATTTATAACCGTTAAGATAATGTAATGTTCCCCATTACCAGTAATTTAGGGAAGTATCGGCTATTATACAACATTTTAGGATATCCCCTGAGTAGGGAAATTATTATGGGAAATTATGGTCTAAAGTTTTTTCTTGTTTGAAGCGAGTCTTAATACATTTTGGTCGTGCTTTATGAGATAATGGTGAGAAAGAATGTGGGTAGTAGCATCATAGCTTTACTCTCAGTATTAGGGATATAAAATTTGATTTTTTGCCTAATAAAGGACGACTTAAATAGACCAAAAGAAGGAAAAGGCCAGGTTGATGAACAATCTAGTACTCTCCATGAATTCGTTTCTAAAACCAAGTTTCAATATATCAAACACATCCTATCTTTGACTCTTATAACAAATGTCTAAGGTATAATGAATACATTCTAGGCAGAGCGCGGCTAGGCTCGGCAGCACGCCACCTAGCATGTCTGCCAGGATACATGCATGCGATTGCAGGAACAGATAAAAATTATATTTGTTGAGTTCCTTACGTTTGCGTGTCCGATACTTTTACTTTGCCTTATTCAGCTTTTATTTTAATTTGAATACATTGTTCACATCAACGATTCTTAAAGTTAATTGAGGATTTTTAATTGGATTTTACCAAACAAGTTCGATTGTATTGTGAAGATATAGTGCTTGTTAATTATGTGGGATATTGGATAATTTAAAATATATTAAAATTCGGAAATCAGAATTAATTTGAGGTATTTTTAAGGTACTCTCATTAAACAAAATTCAAGCTTCATTATATTCAAACATGATGCGTATTCGATCTTAATCGTGTATGAACCTATTAGTCGTATATCATACATAAAAACATGACCTAGTTCACCATACAACAGCTGATATTGTTAACCCTTTAATCACCTTCTTAAAACTACATGTTTCTTTGTGTGTGCAGTGAACGGTGGCTGGTCGCCGTGGGGCCCTTGGACGCAATGCCGCTGCGGCGGGCGCGCGGCGGGCGGGCAGCGGCGTACGCGCACCTGCACAGAGCCGCACCCGCTCAACGGCGGCGCCCCCTGCCAGGGACAGGCCGTGCAGAGGACCAACGACTGCGTGCCTTGCCAGAGCGGTCAGTATTACTTTGAACTCTATTACTTGGACGAAAAGTTACATATTTCTACTTTAGAACAGTTTTAAGGGTTAAATGTTTTGATTGTGTAAATAACAAAAAGTATTTAGTTGAGAATGGCAATGATTTATTTTCATCAAGCCGAAGTTTTTATTTGTACTAATGTATTTTGTCTTCTATTGCTTACTCGTATGAAGATGGATTTATGGATCTTCAAGCATATGACAATACTCAGCAATTGTTAATTGGTAAGTATGAGGAGAACGTAATCAATAAAATTATAAATATAGACGGTTAACATCGCAGTAAACTTATGTAGAGAGGTCGGGGAGATCAAAGACGGAACCCTTAGCCTTCTCAATTAGATAAAGTTTTAAAAGAACCAATCCTGATCGAGGTCAAGGAGTTCAGTTATGAAAGAACTACACTTAACGAACTAAAAGTGGGAACAGAACCTCGTAAAAGACGGCGCACGTGCTAGAAATCCTTACAATTCTAACACAACAACACTCGAATGTCATAATCTCTCATTTCCATCTAAACTATAAAAATCAAGCCATTTAATTTACAAAGGGCATAAACTGAATGCCGGCCGCACACATCAAAGGCCTTTAAGTATTTCATAGCAACACTAAAATTACAAGCGAGTGCTGTGTACGAGGAAGTTGGCATTTCTAAATTGATACACAACGCTTTGAAGAGCGAACTCACTCCCTGCATGATGAATAACAAAGACTGATTAGGATTAATGAATTAGTTCCTGCGCCCAACTCGAGAAAAGATCCGAACAAAACATCAAAAGTTTTTTGACGTTCCAAATTTGAAACGTATAATTGCAAAGAAAGAGATAATGACGATGATGACTGTTTTAAATAAAGCTAATTAAAGTATCGTATCTAGTTAATAAATATTCAAAACTTCCATTTCGACTTGCATATCTAAACATTTACCATTACACAAATTTCTCATTCATTTCCACTCTTTATCATATTTAAATAAATCAATGCAAGAATTTTTATGTGAACGTCACGTGTAGTTTATGAGATTTATATGTTAAATGAAGTAAATGAGATAGCGCTTCACAAATAACTAGCATTAGCAGTAAAATACGGAAAGAAAACAACTACAGCATATGTAAACAGAGTGTACCTTCGGACATGTCAAGTAAATATCGATGTCTATGGCAACATAGATTCGCTGGGACATGGTAGACAATAAAACGCAATCGTCGGCGGTTGGAGAGTGAATCGTAGCTGGATCATTGTTCGTACTAATTGGTAACACATGTCGACTGCGAGGCGGCGCAGCGGCGCAGCGGCGCGGCGGCGCGGCGGCGCGGCCGGGGCGCACTGTCTGCATGGGCCTATCGGAATACTATCAAATGACAGCGAGCCTCGAATATGAAACAAGGATTTAGAACATTGCAAATGCTTGTGATATCCATCACGAAAACTCACTTAGCTTCCTTGAAAACGTTAAATTAATATACTAAAGACAACGAATTAGAATACTTGATAGAGTTCTAAACTTTTTATATAAGTTCGTTTTTTAAGTGATACAGAGCAAAAGCCGGTCATAATTCTTCTATTTAGTGGTTTATTTCTATGCTATAAAAAATTACGTAAGTGGATTACACGCTACTAGTAGAATTTGTTAAAGGTTACACCGTCAAGCAGTAAACGTTGCTGGTTATTAAAGATTTTACTATCCAACAAAACATAAGTAAATGTTGCGAGGGTAGTCCGCGGCGCGCCAAACGACCGCGTCACGACACGGCGCCGCTGGAGGCGCGCTCGCGTAATTGCTGTTACACTTAAATGGAACTATAATCGATTATTCACCTATTTTATGCCACTTCTTTGGAAGCGGCGGAGGCAGTGATCTAGCTTACACTTCATGCGAATATTACATGTCCAATATAATCCGTATTTATGGACTTTATACATTTATTTTATTTATTTAAATTAGCTTTGAATCAGAAAAGTTAGGATGTCACGGATTTAATAAGTCAATGTGAATAAAAGTTATAAGAACTAATTTATTTATGATTTACTTCATACTTTAAAACTTTTGAGCTTGAAACAAAAAAAAATAAAGAATGTGAAAGTCGTCGCTGGCGTTGTTCCTGCTCTAACGAACCTCGACTGATTTATGTGTGCGCGCATTAATTAATAAGAAATGATGCACACTCTCTCAGTTAAATATGGTTTTACACCCACACACGCGAGGGCGAGGGCATGTGTGGTGTAAGTTATGGAACATTAAGTATTCATTAGTAAGCTTTGAAACGTTTATTTATTATTAACTAGATAGTTAGGAGCTTATGAGTTGGATTTTTACGACGCGGCATGGTTCAGTGCACGGTGTATCGTAGTCGCCATTATTTCAAACGTTGTAATGATGTATGGCTGCGTAAAACCTTAGTACAAAATGGTCGTGCAGGACAAGTGTCGCCATCTCTTATCGAGTATACTAAAATTACCCAAAAAAGGTCACTTTTGAAATAGGTACATTTTATTTGTGTGGGATTTTATTTATTTTTTTGTTCCTGCTAAGTTTGAAAAAATCTATCAAAGCTCTACCACATTAATTAGTCGCCCAACAAAAGGAAAGTTGTTTGTTAGGACGAACACGACAGGAGGCGAGCCCATTACATTTTAATGATCAACTCAGGGATAATTTATTCCACCTTTTATACTTTTTTTTACTTGTAACATGTTTATAATTTGACTAATGTGTATGTAACGAAAAATATGTATTCACATTTAATCTCGTTTATTAAGAAAAAGTTGCCTCGAATCTTTTGGTTTTATTTTTTACTACTACCAAGGTCTAAGTTATATAAGCTTCGTGTTTAAGTTCGCTTTGGTATAGATCATTTATATCGAGCTATAAAACAGTTAAATACAAAACGAGGGAGCCGTCATCGCTTGTCGATTGGACCACGCGATAACTCAGTACCGAGTCACGGCACTATTATTTCTTTTGTACGAAAAAAAAATATTGTGATTTACTCCCCAGCGGCATGTAAGGGCAGTTACCATCTTGGCGGCGAGTTTTAATTTCAATTTATAGTGCGACTGCTCGCGACCGGGATCGTTGTATAATTAGATATGAGATTAGTAACGACTTTTTATAATTGCTTTTAACATATCGCTCCAAGTTGTTTCAAAGTGCTGCTTACGTTAAGTTCCAATGTATGTCCCATATATTCTCCTTGACTGAACTCAATAAATATGCACGCGCTCTATTTATCTCTGGAATTATGCATAATATTATAAAAAGTTCTAAATTCTACATCGGAAGCCCTACACATATTTAGTTTTTACTGAACAGTCGAACTGTACACTAAAAAAAACAAAAATACTGTTTTGCCTAGACATGTAAGTTTTACATGTTTAAGCAAAACTTTAGATGTGTACTAAGTTTAATTACTTACTATTAATACATGTTTATTACTTGTATTAATTAGAAACATAAACACGAAGCCTGGCCGCTCGAAGCGGGTTTAATCCACGAGTACGTAATTAAGATTTTAATGATCAAGACGTAATTATTAAGATGCCTGCCGATGACACTCACCTAATTTACCTAACGACATCTTTGGTGTCATTTTTAAATACGTATTAAATGAATCCCAGAGGGCGCATGTTTACGATTACATTCTTTGTGGCAGTAATTTATGATAAAAATAAGGTGTGTTTTGTGGTGATAAAATTTAATTCCCCTTGCTTCGAAAGCAAATATGTTCTTTCCCTTTGAACACTTTAATCGCGATAAGATTAAGTGTTGTATTAATTTTATAATGTTATCTCGAAATGACGTTGGTAATTATTTTACTTAATCGAGAATTGGATTCTTGACGCTAACGATGCAACCAGTAGCTGCTCTGCCTGAGATATAGGATTGATATTGGAATTAATGCTTTTAGATATCGATTTATTTTTAATTCTGTACCGTATAGAGGTCTCGCAGCATAACCACCCTCAGACTACGCGTTGCACGGAGGGTGTATAAAGTAAAGAATGAAGGTCAGTTACAAAATCAATGTCCTATTCACCACCTGTAGGTGCCTGGCCAGTCTGTCGGTATCAGTCCAGTATGATCAAGTCTATCAAATAGTCAAAGGCGCGATATTACCCAGCGGATGAGCCGTATGCTACGAAATGAAAATTTACATAATATAGCGAACAACAGTGCAACTGTACCGAATCACGAGTGACTGATTTTTTTTCTCAAGCAAAAAAAAGTTTTGCACCAAATTCATTGTATGAGCGCTATAACACGTAGCAAATCGCTAAATGCCGCGATCGCATGTACTGCAACAGTAATAATTATATAGGATCAGCGGCAACAATCCAATTCACCTCGCCCGAGTTATTGTTGGGAACAGGAACAGAAATAGTTATATTTTCGCAACTCAGTGCGATGGGTTGTGCAATAAAAATTAAAACAGCCCGTAGCTAAAAATAAGAGTTCGTTGTTATTATGTTCTATTAATAAAACGCTACAAGATGAGGCTGTAGGATATTTCAAATGTTTTTAACGTATCAGACTTTGGAATGGTTTCAGTCTTAATCAAGGCAACATTTGTTTATGTTATCCCTGTCGCATTCAGTCTTCTAAAATTTGAAATTGATTTGAATGCAAATAAAACTTTGTCAGACCCTTTAAATACGACATATTCTTAGTTAATTTAAGAACAAGAGATATACCTATTGCTTACAGATGACATTCAAGAATTTGACACCTAAAACAATAACTAGCACCATCATAACCCGTGTGGACTTACTGGTCTACCTTGAGCTTTTTTTTTGTCCTAAATTATAAATGACAAGACACATATACCTATTCATAATTCTAATACATGATAAAGTGCGTGTTACAGTGTTAATAATGTCATTATTAAAGTGCAATATTCTTGCAGCGTTGCCGGGTCGCTGGGGCGCATGGTCGGAGTGGTCGGTGTGCGGCGCGGATTGCAGGCAGACAAGGCGACGAGCATGTGCCGGCGACACGCCTTGCGCCGGCGCACACACGCAGCACGCTGACTGCGTCGGCGACTACTGCGGCGTGCATGGCGGTAAGAACTCACAAACTGATAGTATACATTATTAAAATCAGTGGTGACTCTTATATTATATTTAAAGTTTTAAACCAACTACCCGCTTTTCTCCCTTCTTTGGCAACAATGATCACAGCTGTACTCATACTAAACCAAAATTAAAAAAAAACCGCTTCATACCGCTTAACTATTGTATCATCAAATAGAAAGCTAATCTGCCGGTTCTCAATGTTTTGGTACATTGTAAGAGATCACGGTGTCTTAAAAAAGTTTTTTCTACTTTCTGAAATCATAGATGCGTTAATTAACCTGCATCAGCAAAACTATGTAGTTCACATTTCAAACTAAATCATATAGAGGCGTTTATTAAAATATTTGCTCATTAAATGTGTACGTTTTGAGAGCGTTCTGTTTCTCCTCACGGAGGCCCGGAGCCTTCTTGTGGCGCGTTTGATCTCTGATACAGAAAGCATCGAGGCCCACTTACGATAAATTTACATCAATGTGTTAAATGCTTTTAGGAAACATCAACAGACTTTATTTAGTTATCGCCTCATTTAAAACTGGACATCACGTCTGTTCCAAAAAAAATATTGATAGGAGAGAAATTAGATGGATCCATTTCAGAATCCGGACCCTATGAATCTAATTATAAACCAGTTTGTAAGAATTTTTTCTAAAGTAATAATTTTCTAACCAAGATTTTATACCATTTGTCTTTTTAAATCAACCTATGCGAGCATATTCTATTATTGTATCCAAATTTTATTCTTTTGAAAGTAATAGTAATTCGTCAAGTCCTAAAAGAAACTGTTGGTTTGTTTAATGAAAATTGAATATAATACAAAGTAAAACCCGAAAAGAAATAACGTAATAACTGCTTGACCTTGTAGCAGTAGCTGTATATAACCAAATCAAATTCACTTTGACATCTTTAAATATTACACTCGATGAATGTTTACACTTCTTGTGACAGCTCCATTATGGTAATGTCGTCCTCTGAGCTCATCATTCCAAACATCGCAGCGACATCAGGTGGTCCTATTAGAAAGCCACAGCTGCTAAAATTCCGTGATGACGTCTCGTAAACCGTACAATTTTATAACACCTATATTTCCTGCAACACGGTGCCGCGCATTAATTTAAGTGACATGTCATTTTTGTAACACCAACAACACGCCGCAAATAGAACAGACGACAAACTTTTAATAAAACTCAACCTTAAGCTTTATGATTCGCTGTGGCGCGACACGGGATCTCTAGTTATGAAACCGTTCGTCCAGGGACATGTTAATTAAGCCGATTCTATGAAAGGCTCACGGATTCGGCCACCAGATGCCAACAGACTAAAAATATACACTTCCTTTTCCGCGCACGCTCATAACTATGAAATGTAACATGGCCCGGTCGTTTTATAACAGGCTATCGGCTGTCATAACCTACCAACGTACAGTGACCTACGACACCTTTACTCTCCCTAAAATAGACTGAAGTGATAACGAATTTCAAGGTTCAAGAACGACTGGACGCCTTGAAAAGATTTGAGAGATACTAAAATCGGGGGCCGTGACCATCTGGGTCGTGTCATACCGTCTAAATTTAGACGACGAACTAAAATTTTATGACAGTACTTACGTTGTAACTTACAATTTCAAATTTTAATGTTTTTTGCTCTAAATTTGAATCATTGTCAATTCTTTTTATCTTTGAATTTCCCTTCTACCCGTGTATGAAGGCTTTAATTTAAAAATCATCAGGCCAAAGACGACTAAAGCCTCGCCAAAAATTGAGAGTAAATTAAAAAATGTTATCTGCTTTTCATACCATGAAGTTTAAAAATGTGGCATTTAAAGGCCCACATAATAAATCTTCGTTAATGATAGGTATACCGAGAACAACAAAACGATTAAACATTTATTACGTGTACCATAACAGCTGGAAACGTGCAAGCCGGCTCCCTCGGCGGTCCCAATCCAATATCCTAAATGGAAAATGAAAATGATCAGTCAATATTTAGTTTATAAAGCCAATAAATCATTTTTGTGGTTGCCGTTGATTCGGTTTCAATTTCCTTCGCTGTTTATCGAACGTTTGATAAATAGCCCGCGGCTGCCTCGTGTTGTTCGCTTAACTCGACGAATTCTTCCCGCTTGCAAACACTTTCGATTTTTGCGCTAAATAAATCTGCAATCTCCGTCATATTTGCCTATAGATTGCCTTTGTTTATCTCCTCGTACACGCTGATTGTTATTTATTGCTTATCGTTTTTCAATTTTCTCTTGTTGTCTGTTACATTATTGTTTGTATAGAGATCAAGGTATATTTTTTATACCATTTTTTTCAACGCTAAGATCCCTTGCTACAACATACAATAAATCTGTATAAACTTTTCTTGCAAGCTCACGTAATAAATAAAGTAACTTTTTTTTAGAAGATTTTACAAATTATTTCATATCGTTCATTTTAATGTTTACTTCAAATGTCATACTGCAATATGTCATCGTCATAAAACTGTTTTTTCGTAAAATATAGGATAATGAGTGTTAGCTCATATTTGTATGTAAAAATTACGCATGAAAATGTACGAATGGGTTTCATTACTTTACGCTTGAGAGGATATCGATCGCGGAAAAACTGACGGCTGTTTGTCCGCAGTTCACTCGCATCTAATTCAAGTAAAGCTTGTACTGAAGCTAGGATATGGAGCATCAGTACATTACCCACATGAAAGGTGAGCGGTGAATGCGAAGAACGCTTTAAAGGCCCCGTTCAGTGCAGGGGCCGCGGCCACTTCATTAGCCTAATTGCCGACATACAAAGGGGAAATGGTGAATTTTATAGCGGCTTTTCATCTTTTGTTACTTAGACATTCAAATGTTGTAAGCATGAAAATGTGAACGGCGGAGAGCTGAATGAAACACAAGTAACCGTCTGAATGAGACACTTAAATTGAACGATCGCCATCTCACGGATGTTTTAATTTTAGCTACTTCCTGATACTTCTTATCAGACGTTTTTGTGATACAAGCAAAGTTACAGAAACCAGTCCAAAACGTACATAATATGGGTGGCAAAATAGATAAGAATGGTATCAAGTGTAATCAAAGTTGTAAGTTTATAGAAAAAATATCTGAATTCTTTTAATTCAAGCTCAAATCGTTCGAATGGTGATAAATACTACACAATTCCTAGCAATAACATCTGTCAAGAACTTGACTTTTTACTGAGGCCGTAACAAACAAAAAACGTAAGGGGAAGGGGATTTATACGCGATGCAGTTCTCATTATCGAAGGTGGGCTCCATGAATGATTTGTTGTGATTTCGCCGAGTGAACGCAGCGGGTGATCGCAAACTCCATGTACATAACACGCCAAACGAAGCACGCGGCTATAACCATTAAATTAAACGACATTAAGAGCGACATTCCCGTATCCGGTGCGATTCTACAATTTAATTCGGAAAGGCCTCCTACCACGTTATGGCCAGCGCGACAAGGGTTTGTATATTCGATTGGATTTCGTATCTGCAATCTCACTGCAACGGACTCGGATGTACGGCTGGCACTGACAAATGTTTGCAGAGTACAAATTTCAACAATACTGCTTAGGGGTCGTCGGGGAATATTTATGGGGATTAAAATGTTAAGCTGTTTAAGAAAAAAAATCATTTTATGCATATTACTAGGTATTTACGTCTCTAGCTTTTTGCTCCTACACTGTCTTGTTCAACTCATACGAAATCGAAATTAAGTTTGAGTACTATGGTTCCTTTGATTTAAAATAACTGAATGGGACAATATTTGTTAACTACTAAATGTCAGCATACATCGCTCCTACTATTTTGTCACTTTAACATAGCACTTTGAAGATTCCAGAGGATTAAAATATTGAGTATGTTTGGATTGCTTTAAGTCTGTCCCCGTAAATGCCCCGACCCGCGCGTAATCCGTTGAGCCACAGTACGCATGGTGCGCGAATTAATACCCAACATTCACGTTTACGAGGCCCCGCGTAACGCACGGCACGAAGTAGCGGATGTTAAATGATTTATTGAATTACAAACATCGTTCGATAATAAAACGTGCGGGGACTTTGATATTTATAGGCGCGTCTTACATTTTACAGCGGCGTTGCGCCACAGCACACGGCCATGGATACGGACCCGCTATCAAATTTGATAGGAGCTTGCGGACACTCACTAAAAATTTGATTGCTTTTATATTTTTATACCAGACTTAATGCAAGACTTGAAACCCCCAACGAAAACAGAGCTTAGATATAGTTAGAATTCGGTATTCGTTCCTTCTCACTAACAATGGTAAAACAACCGAGTCATTGGTTTACATCAATGAATTTTAAGGTCTTTAATTTTATAAAATTAATAGAATTAACGTAACATGCATACTTAACAATTACTAAACTAGTATATAATGTAAAGGTTACAAATACGTATTTAAATATGTACTTACAAAATAAACAGATGCAGAATGTTTTCATTTAATTCCGTGTTGCAGCGCACTCAATGTAAAAAGATTTACTGACTTGTGTACTTAATGCTTAAGTATCTAGAACTCGTATATTTTGTTAAAGTACGCTACTGTAACAAAATTTCAATATGAATATGTTGAAATGATATATTACGTATAAATATTTCTGTTTATTGTAACCTACATTTAAGTGATATGTTTTCATATACTAAAATGTATTTAGAGAACAAGAATTTAAAATGAGACAGGACTTTGAAATAATGTTGGTTAAAATTACTATTCTTTACTTAATTTTTTATATTCTTTAAATAAACATCCCGTCGCGTTCAGAATATACGTAAAAAGTATCAATTTCTATGTTTTTATTCGATGTTTCCTCATCAAGCGGCAGCAAGTGTGATCGGGCAGGCGGAGTGTCGCTTCTCCGTTTTAATTACGTTCACAATAAGCGATCGTTATCGGTTTATCGGGCGCACGATGACTTCATTGCGACGGAACGACGCCGAAGATTACGTTTTTTTCGGTTACGCGCCGAGCGTGCCCCTCGGGAGACAGGTACACGATCTCATCAGGACCGTATATTGGAGGAGTTTTTATTCATTAGGTTAATCTAATTTCCGTTCTTCCCATACTTCGATTCTGGTTTTTTAGAACTCGATTTTGACCACTAATTGCCAAGCTGGCAAATATCCCTAACAATATTATTATTTATAATCTTCTACAGGTCTTCTAAAGGTTACATACCTTTCCCTATGTCCATCATCTATTCATTTTATTACTTGGTAAAGTAAAACCAACAATATAAACAATTTCAACTCCTTTTTAAGTTGAAAAATTACACATAACCTACTCGTTAAAATGCACGACGGGTATCGTAAACTTGGGGACGCGATGACATAAATAATATTAAGACCCGCTGCCAGAAACTCAATGCTCGTTTTCATTTGTATAGCATAAAACAGTCCATAACTGGCGCAGTGGACATTGAACAGTTCACACAAATGTGTGTCTTATTACTATAAACAGACAGACTATATGAATTCTATAAGGATATAGTGTATCTTTGTCGAAGTCTATTTGAAATTTTATAGTCAAACTCGTAAAACCGTTAAAAGCTTATCATACACAGGTGTCGTGCAATTACGCGGTGCGTTTTATAGTGTTAGACAACCTCTTTTATCATTCACTCACTTTTTGTTACTTCACTTTAATGCACTGATAGTGACGATGCCGTAATTTTTAAGTTAAAAAATGTTCGATAAAGTCTGTTTGCAATTTATTCGCCTTTGTTGGCTCTGAAAAAGCTTTTGTCAAGGAAAAAAGAAACAATTTTTTTTCTTAAGGCGAGCCAGTAAACTAACGTTGAAATAACACGCTAGCTTTTGTTCAACAGACTTGAAAACTTCTGCAAGTTTTTGAGTTTATGACAAGTTCGCTTTCGCGCTTTTTCTCTTGAATATTGAAAGAAAAGTATGATTTCTTCGTAATGCAAAGATATGACATAGAAAATTTATACTCTAATAAATCGATAAGGTACCTTAATATAGTCAATTTGAAGCTTATTTATTATGAATCTTAGTGACTCATTAACACCCTGTATTGTGCAGTGGCATCGCACAGCGACATCCCGCTGTACATCGGCATCGCGGTGGCGGTCGTTGTCTTCCTTTCTGGCGCTGCTGTTGTCTACAAACTGCTACAGAGGAAGACCAGGGATCATTCACTTTATACCATGACTAGGACAGGTAAGGATGCCGATATAAAACGGGTTTATTTATTATTTAAATTTTTACCACATGCAGGAAAACACCAATATATCAAGAAAGGAAACTAATTTATTGCCACACAGAAGGAATAAATATACTGTGTACTTTAACAGTCGTTAGTGTAGATTTCAAATACTAAATTCACATTATAAGGCTAACCCTTTTTTCTAGTCACGAAACAAAGATAGATTTTCCTAAAAAATGTACAATAAAAAGGAAAGTGCATCAATAAATCTTATTAAAATTTAGTTACTCTTTTTAAAGGTAAATTACATTCACATCAAATGTTAAATTGTGAATTTTGGTCGATTTCCAAATAAGTGAATTTATCTCGCGTAATTTCCGTGGTCGGATAATTTAATTGGAACAGTATCAGTACACATAATCCAATTTGCTCCGGTACCAATCAATTGGCGCACATAATTTCGATGATAACGAAGTGGAAGTTTATCGCAGTAATTGCTCGGAAGCTGTTCATAATAAAGAATTATTGGTTTAGATAAATAATGAAATTATAGAGCGATAAATTTGAATAATACTCGTAATTATCAAAATAAGGTTAAGGATGTCCTGATTTCTGTTTTTGTCTGATACAAATGAAATCATTCCGAACAGTTCGCAGCTCCAGGAAAACAAAAAAAAAAAAGAATATTAATATCAAATGTATTAAATAGCAATACTGTTGTTTTCTTCATTGCTGTTTATGTTAACAAGACTTTTTCTTGTTTAGATTTCCAACCGGAAATGTATCCGACGGTGGAGAAACAGTCGCTGTCCCTCGCGCCGGACCTGATGCAGCACCGGCCGCCTCGCTACGAACACCCGCCGCCCGAAACTAGGGCAGAACATCACTACGACGTCCCGCACCTCACTAACAGGTTAGTTACAAGGATTATAGCGCATTCAACGAGGCAGTGCGGGATGGACGAGGTTTAGAAATTCGCTACCTTTATAAATATAAAGTTCCCACCAAAATGTCATTATGACTTTAGTGTGGTATTTTTTTTACGGCAATACCGTAAACTTCTAATCACAACCAATATTTCCCATGTACTGTTTTAAATTTTTATTTACCAAGACTAGTGATGGAACTAACGCGTAAGTGAAGTTAAAAAAAGATACTATAGAACATAATTGAAAGAATCCATTTTTACGCCGCGATGGTTCCTATGAGGGATAGCAAAACAAATAAGCCAAATAGTATCGCCAAATTGATACCGTAATAAAGTGAAATTGACCGAGTTCACTTTTATTGTCTATCTGTCCCAATTCGTTCTCAATAAGACCTGACTCGAACCGAAGTCGATCGATACACGCTTAGTTCAAGGGCACGCCGAATAAGTTATTGTTCATCACAGCTATTAACTATTTAGTGCCATTTGTATATCGAAGACAAAATAATTTATTGTATTTGGTGGTTATGACTAATACTAGTGGTTATTTTACTAAATAATATTTGTTGTAGTAATTTGACACAGAGCTTAATATTGACACCGCAATAACCGACGTGTCATGTTACTATTGAAACTGTGAACGATCGCTGCGGTTAACACGGCAGCTGTACCGGTGTGCAACATTTGTATATGAAGCAAATATTTGCACATTACCCAGCTTTGGGTGTTGCACAATGAATACCTGGCTACTCTTCTACTCAGCTTCATGAGAATTTTATGTACAGCTACGCATCCCCGGTGGACCAGCAGGTGACGCCGTGCGCCTCCAGCAAGGGCCAGAGCGACGAGTACGACAGCAAGCCGTACAGCGAGTCCGAACATTCCGTCTCCAGCTGCTTCACAAGCTGTGAGTGAACTTCACAGCTTCATTTTGAAAAAAATGGTTGAAAACTGTCTAGCAGTTAGAATGAAATAGTTTTTTTTACTCGACAGATGTTACCCCGCGGTAATCACTAGAGTTTGAAATGCACCGCTATGAGTTTCAAATTGGCTTTGCAACTAATCAAAACTTTTGTTCCAGCCGGGTCCATGTACGACGCGGCGAACGAGTCGGTGACGCTGCAACTAGCGGAACTCGTCTCGAACTCGCCCACGTCGCAGTCGCTGTCGGTGTCGGGCGCGGGCGCGCGGCTCGCGCTGCCGGCCGCCGGCGTCGCGCTTTCCGTGCCCGAGGGCGCCCTGGGTAGGAGTCGCCGGGAGCAAATGTACGTCGCCGTCGTCAAAGATGACAGATACAGATTCAAAGTAGGAAAAGGTAAATGACTTCAATCGTTTTATGTTTCATATCAGTGTCGATTCTTTTCGTTACAAGTTATGCGATATTTATATTTGGATATGTAGATTTGTAAATTACTTTAACCTTCATTTTAACAAACAAGGATATTTCTCTTATCGCACGCGAAGTGTTTTAATATTAAAAGCATCTTACACGTAATTGAGCCCGAAAGCGAAAGTTTTGTATGCAAATTGCCAAAGGAAACGCATAAATCCTTTTCAATCAAAATACTCAACAATGAGTGTAAGAGCTCAGATGAAATAAAATACCGGTATAACCGAGGGTGTCATTATACGACGAAATTGGAGAGGTGTAATTTATGCAAAGTAACCGTCCGGCCTCGGGCGAAATGTAGGCACTCCTCGCGCACTCCGCAGCTCGCTCCGTTAATAAGATTTCTTTATTCGCAGGCATCACGCAGCTGAGCCCTGTGGTGAAGTGCGGTCCGCCGCGCCTGCAGCTCAACAAGTCCGTCGTGCTGCAGATTCCACACTGCGCCAGCCTCAAGCACGGCTTCTGGAATCTATCCCTCTACGCAATAGACCATAACAATTCCAAATCGGACAACGCTTTGCCCCAATGGAAAAAAGTCGTAGGCCTCGGCCAGGAGACTATTAATACTCCAGTATTTACTCAACTAGATAATGACAAGATATTCTTAGTTACCGATATATTATCTACCTTCGTTTTGGTCGGCGAGAGTTTTAACGGGAAGGCTGTGAAAGCGCTGCAGCTCGCGATCTACGCTCCAGCCGTACCCAACGAAACGTCTTGCGAGTACAGCATTCGGCTCTATGTATTCGAGGACACGCCGTGCGCGCCCTACTACTGTCAGGAGCAGGAAAAGAAGTTGGGCGGGGTGCTCATCGACCGACCGAAGACACTACTGTTCCAGGACGGCGGCTCCAACCTTTGTCTGAACATGGAACACGTGAGTCCCGGGTGGAAGACCAAGCCGGGCTTCGGCTACCAAGAAATACCATTCAATCACGTGTGGAGTTCGAACTACAACGCATTACACTGTAGTTTTATGCTAGAAAGGACACACGACTGCGACAGTATCGATTTTAGTATTACAGCGTGTCAAAGGACCAACCCCACTTACAAGCAAATGTTCCGAATATCACTAGAAGACATCCGCAGCCGCTCGCCGCGCGGCCGGTCGCCCCGCGCTGAGTCCCAGCGCAGCTTTAATATCACAGAGAACCTAATAGAGGCGCGGATGTGTCGAAGCGAGGAGGGCAGCGACGGCAGCGCCAAGAGGAGTGTGACGGTGAGCGAAGCGGGCGTCAATGAATGCGCTGGTGAAGGACCCTTTAAGTTGAGCGCTAGAATCAAACGGCAGCTATGTGCTATATTGGACCCGCCTAATGCGCGTGGCAACGACTGGCGCGCGCTGGCGGCGCGGCTCGGTGTAGATCGGTACACGACGTGGTTCGCCACAAAGAGCTCGCCCACAGAGGCCATCCTCGAGCTGTGGGAGTGCCGCGAGCGCGGGCCGGGCGCCACGGCTGCTCTGGCCGCCGCGCTGCGCCACATGGAGCGCCACGACGCCGCGGACCTGCTGCACTGCCGCCCCTCTTGGTTATGAATTGCCTCGTGTGCCACAGCCACGTATAGTGACTATTACGGGAGTCTATCGAATAGACATGTTTAAATAGAAAGTTAAAGAAAGTTTTGTTAATAAAGTTAAGCGTAGTTTAAATGTTTTGTTAGAGAAAAGAATAGTTTGGTAGGCCAGCGGCCTAACTTTGTAAAATCGTGGTAGATTATTTTGTATAGATATTACTCGAGCTGTAGATAAGCGTCGGAACATATAAATTATATTATAGTAGCAATAATAGTGCCTAATGTCTTTTAAAGAGACGCCAATCGGGGGATCGTTGGTGTGCAGATGGATATTTTGTTAATTTTTATAAGTGTTTGAGTGTTCTTTGTAATCGAAATATATCGCTAAGTTCATGTTTACTTCGCTTGCGCGTTTCTTTTGTTTTCGCAACTCGAGAATTAGATGTACGTGCCAAATTCGCGCTGCCACCGACTGGACTCGTTCGGAAATGATGTTTCAAATTCTACGCAACTGTTCAGAGCTTAATGTAATTAGACATACTTTAGTGTTTTCTGGTTTCACACTGTCGATCGAAACACTTGATTCGAATGCATTTACTATTGTATTAATAACTTTAATGTACGTTGTATGTACTTCGCAACTTACCCCGACACTGCCGCTGAGATAAGTCTCGACCTCAACACAGTTCCCAGAGGAAATCTTAGATTCTGTTCTAAATTTCCCATCTATGTGTATAAGGTGAATAGATTGTATATAATTGTATCGCAGTTACAACAGTAGACGGTGTATGTATGTACTAACGACCGAGGTTTATGTAAATGGGACTCATCGCCGCCGTAGACTATACTTATATATATTTTTGTTAACGTGATGACTTTAAAAATAAATGGATCTGTGATACTTAAAATAATATGGAATAAATTATGTTTAACTGTGTCATATTTGTTTTATTCCTTATTACCTACGAACACAAACATACATACATATACAAGCTTTTTCACACATTCACTTTACATCACCTACTTTTGACTTGACAAGCTTAACACTTAATAATTAAGCTTACCATAACTAATAAGGAGTAACTTATTCGAAGACGTTAAAAAAATCTCATTTCATTATATCGTTAGAAACAGATGACCCTGTTAAAGATAACAAAAGATCACGTTTTAACATTTAAGAGTAACTACGCTTCACATGTCGAACCAATACCACATCAAATCGGACAGGTTTGTACTTCCTGTAAAAACAAACAAATTATGCGTATCTGTTGAATTTAAAACAGTATTGAAATACCTCAAGCATATATTATGCATAGACAAAGTTGAAACTAGCGTTTTGACAAGCGACAAAATAGTTAAGCGAGTTCACAATGATACGGGCAAGTTGCATATCAATGATGGGACCGATGTGGGCATTGAGCGCAGCGGACTAAGCAGGTGCGGGCACACTGGCGGCGGTTTGATTCTTCACACGTCACTGAGCTGTAACTAATTCACTCGGGGTGGAGCGCGTGTGATGGCGAGACAAGCGAACGTTAAGCGAGAAAAGTTAAAACTCGATTAAAGGACAAAGAATTGAAATTTTATAAACTACAAAACTTAGTCATTTTTTTCTATTTAGGATTGTATAATTAATAACATGATCTTAATATTTTATAGATATTCTTATTTTCATTATTTCAGAAGCAATTTTTTTTTTGTAAAGAATTCTTACAAGAAATTAAAGTAATGATTGTAGTGGAAACAACCGCCTATTAGTTTCTTACCTCTCGGAATAGAGCAGATTTTCCGAAATACCCACTAAATTAAACCAAAAAGTTTTTCGAAAATCGCTTACATTCGAACTCCACTGTTCTAGCTTTTAAAGCATACATTTCCATATTTTATATCACCATTTAAAACTCGGGATCCGAAAAAAGCGGGTGCCGTTAAAAAAAAACTAGAAGCAGAAGGCAATTACTTTTTACACCCTTTTTTTTTCTTTTTATACCTCTGACTTCTCTCCGAAAAAATAAATATTAAATAGAAACATACATTACAAATAAACGTTTGAAATACTTATATTAATTGACTTTTTTACTCAAGAAATACAATTTTAAAACACTCACAACTGTTCACATTGTGTTAAAAACTGTGACTTAAATATTATATTTTTAAACTTCTTAAAGCTTTTTAGAAATGACCTCAGCCAATGTACTCACTGGCCCGTGAACAGAGCAAACAAAACCTTTGTATATTCATACTTCATTGATAGTAAAACTTGTACGGTGCTCTTGACGCTTTGACATCAGCTCAGTAACATGAGCAACGAAGATGGACTAAGTTATTAACATGTAAATTAGTACAAAAGTTATCTATTAATTGTTTAGTCTTTACATCTAAAGCTCTAAGCGTTAACTTTTAAAAGTTGCATACAACACTGTTATCGTCATTTCCGGTGTGGCGAAAATGCAGGATTATTCCAGAAATATATGGATATGGTTGCCTTTTGACTTTAATTATAAAACACAGATGACCTAGGAACGTGACGCTCTTTGATTACTAACGAGTATAGTGATAAGACCTCTTGCTTATAGTCACGTTGTGTTATAATTATAATTATAGTTCAGTATCGTGAACATAGTATAGTTCAACCTTTAGTCTATCGTACCAGTACAAACTGTAGATTACAATATTTTGAATAATAAATCAATATGTTTGTGTGTTGCACCTCCCTACCGCAACCTTTACTTCATCAACCCTCCTTAACGTAATTCTGTGAGGCTTCTCGTGCTCATTAGGGTTGAAAACATTCAATAATAGAAGTCAAAGCTAGTGACGTGCTTTATATTGTAAAGAAATGAAATACATTTCTTTGCTTATCGTCTTATTGTGATCTAATATGATGTGGTGAGTCATTACTTAAGTCCGCATGTAAAAAAGGGGTTCGTAGCATCTACATTGCTCATGAAAAGCCATATAAGATCATCAACCTGCCCCACCTCCTACGTAACATCGGCTTAATATCTTCCATACTTGTATATCAGCCGTCTTATCTGCAGTCGCTCCATTACGCAGATCCTCTTTCACGTAACCCATCCACACCTTCTCCTGTCTTCTATGTTTGTAGCCACCCACATTCAATCTTATTACCTTTAAAATTCCATATTAAAAACCATATCCTAAATATTTCTTCCATCATTTCATATTCATTAAATAACCCGTTCTTTTTAACAGGATTGTGTAAAACTCGATTTCATACGTAAAAGAAAGTTTCAGATTACTGCACGGCTCGTCCCTATCTAAAGGGCAGGAGCTACCTCGTTGTCGATGACGACATAGGGCGCGGAAGGGCGGCAATTCATCAAGCGACGTTGTAAGGTCACCGGCGAAGCGACCCAACTATTTCCTTTCACTGGTAAGGGCTCTTTTTGTTGGACGGCAAATTAATTTGGTGTCACATGTCTTATAAGGTAACAGCTCACGTCCGAACTACGCGCCAGCACCCGACACCGTCCGACTCCGCCCGACGAAAATAAAGAGTTTTTATAATGAAAGGTAACGCTAACGAATTTAGTAGGAGAATGCAATAAACACGTTACAAAACATCGTTTGTTAAAACACTATTGTTTACTCCACAGCATCTAAAATTAATTACAAAATGTAATATTTTAATCACAACATTACAATTACTAATTGCCTCTTTCAATAACATTAAATTTAATAAGATTATATTAAAATATGCACCAACCTGATAGTGCGGCGGACCATAACCGCTGCGCGCACGTTGGCCAATCATGATTTGGGTTCGACACTTCCGCGCTGGATCAATAAATACGCTTATCTTATTATAAATATATGTTTAAATAAATATTAATCTATCGCTTTCTATCTGATTTATTATCAAAGACTTTTAAATTGGCGTTCGACCTCGGAGGAAACTTAAATGGAATTTCTGCGCATCGAGGAAAGATGTTTTTCATAACAAGAGGCTACAGTCGAAGCAGAGGACAAATAAGGCAGTAAAAAAATGTAAAATGAAAATTCTTAAGCCTCTACCAAATACAGGAGGAAGTGTCGACGACATCCTCGTAAAGCACAAATTCAGAGGCCATGGTTAAAACAAACGCGGACCAATACTCCGCGAGGTCCACGTCGGGGTCAAACGGAAAACGGGAACGATATTATCGATTGTCGCTTTCGGCCCGGTGGCCGGTCGTGACTTACCTTACATGTACAGAGTACACGAGTCCTAAGCGAAAGCGGGCAAAGTGGCCAAGTGTAAAGCACACACATACCCAAAGAAGTTTCCTTTAAAATTATTTAGAATAATGATTCCGTATATCCGTCTCATTGTAACCACACGGAAGTGTCAACCGAATTTTAAACGTGTCTCTGGTTTATTCGATAAAAATTTAAGTGGACTTAATTATTATCTATGTATTCTTTTCATAGACAAAATCTTTTAAGATCTCGACGGTAAACTGACACTACAACAGCTCTTAAGATTTCGACAATCGTCTGTATCTTGAGCTGTAAGCAAAAATAGCTTGGACCAAGGAGTGGGCGACGACGAGAAGAGAATGATGCGAGCGACTTCACGATCGTTAATTTAAGGGTGGTCGCTGCGCACCGAGCTTAATGAGGGACACCATCTTGATTGCACCAATTTTTATGGCTGCTCAATCCAAAGTGATTATTCTTGTAAGTGATAAATCGCATTCGTCCGCTGTCACAGGAAAATGAAAGTTGCTTATATTTTTATTTTAACGGTACATTTTATGTGGTACTCTGATAAATTTATTCAACCAAATATTTATTACGGCTTTTATATAGTATTTATTAACAGGCTTCAGTTTTAAATAAAAGCGTGGATTAATTGTGTAGGTACTAGGGCAAGTACCAACGGTCGCGGTGTTCAACCTAAAAGCTACAGTAGCTTGAACGTTTCGTACGTATCGAGTGGACGACGCGGACACAAAAGCCACCAGGATGCACTTTTTAAATATGTTTGCGAATAAAAAGTTGGTCAGTGGCCAGAGCAGGTTGACGACTAGTTCTTTTTACAATTATCCCGGTTTTCATTGTCCTAATTCATCAATTTGTGAGAAAGGGAAGAGTTTGCAGACAAGTCATTTCTTTTAAGTTGAACACCGCGAACCTTTGCGATTATATGATTGGTAGCTCAAATTTCGAAGTTTTGTGTAATATGTTATAGTTGAAATGTTATTAACCAATATTAGAAAATATCAAATACATCGAGGTTATTCTTTAACATGGCGCATATAAGTTACAACGCATGTTTACGATCACTTCCCTAATCTAAAACACATTTTTGTCTGTACGATCTTGTACAGATAACTCGTGGACTCTAACCGCGTGCCGTAATCAGACGCGGCGCAATTAATCAAGAAACAAAGATGTTATCTGATAAAATGACCACCAGCGGAGCACGGCTTGTACATGGACTGTATTAATGGACAAGTGTATTGTTTTTGTCATGCGTCCGATACGGTGTAATCAATAACCAAAATTCTTTGACCTGTACAAAACAAAACACATTTTTAGGTTACGTGTTGAACTTAAAATTTATAACACATAGCGGCAATAACCTAATCATTGAGTGAGCGTATTTCCGATCACGTGTAAAAGAAATATTAATAAATTGAACAAAATTATCTGGAACTAATAAAAAAGTACGTTACTAAGACAGCATTGTTTCATTAAATTGGAGAACGTAAAATATAACACAATTAAAAAAAAAACTACTAAACTACTGACATTATCACTCTTACTTTAAGAAAATAGTTTTAAGTGCAATCAAATTATTTGTATCGCATAATACAATTTACATTGCTAGGTACATGTCCATTCCCAAGTACTCCGAATATCATAAACAACATTACTGTACCCGATGAAAACTGTTCAACATACAATAATTCAATTGTTTATCTGATTTTATAAGATTTGATGACAAGTGTGAATAGATATAACTTATAAAACGGCTTAACTCACGTGCAACTCGGTGTCAGTACCGACTAGTTTCTGTTTTAGTTTAAGTGTGAATAGAATCATAGTAGAATATTTATATTTATAAAACAACAAATTTGTACGATTTAAATTGATCGCCACAACGCTGTTCCGACTGTACATAAAATCTTGAAAAGTTTCTTGTACTAAAGGATAGTTCAATGTTGCTGGACAGCATTTTATAACCGACCCTGTTTATGAGAAGATCCCCTGGCGTTGCGTCCATAAGCGGCGGAGAGAGAGTATGTTCCCGATGCTCATTTGTTTCTTGTCTTATAAAAAGTCTCATAATACAAGTTCGTACGTCGATACACAATAAGATGATGAATTTTAATATTGCTGTGGATATAGGTAATGCCGATAAAGCCGCTTCTGATAGACGAGCTGAAACAATTTTAATTAAAATACCTTCTTCGAACCGAGCTCTTTATAACGTTGCTTAAGAAGGATAAGAAAAACAATGTAAGATAGTTTGCCAACAATGGATAGCTCGCGTTCAAGTACAGAACAACTCTATTTGCTCAATATTTAAATTCTTGACGGCGAGTGCTTCTTCTGATCCAATCTGTTTTGTTGAATTTGTTTAAAATAATTACTCTATCAGTTATTACAAAACATAAACCTTAACTGATATGAAAATATTTTCTGTTCTCATGTAAAAAATGTGGACTTCGATAATAAAATTTAGTTGACCATTTAAGAGAAGATTCGTAGACCATCGCCAAAAAGCTTGCATTCATAACACTAAACGTCGTAAAAACTGAAAATTGTTGAGTTACTAGTAGGTGAGCGGTACTAGCCAGGAGTATGGCGGGACCTTTGACTGCGGATAATTTTGGATTTTATTGTGACGAGGGTGAGATCCGATGCTGATTTGAATTATCCGTTAGGTCTATAATTAAATTTAGACACCAGCTGCAACTTTGAAATTAATTAACTTTTTTTTAATTTCACTTCTTTCTGACTTTCAAATTCGATAATACAAAATTAATTGATAATATAAATACGAGATGTCGCCCTCGAGACCTGCGAGGTACAACTTATAAAAAATAAATTAGTGTCCTGTGTTCTTCCTGATCATATTCTACACAAAGACAAACTTTTGTTTAATTGAATTCAATAGTTAATCGAATCTTTTAATTAACTTTTCAAGATGCTACAGATCTTTCTAACTGGTAATAATTAGATTCCAATAATAGGCAGTGAGTCAAGTAATGGTTCTATATCAAACAACGGATATTCTTCAGTCGTAGTGACAATCAGCCGGCTCCCTTGTACCGATAAATTACAGCTCTTCGCTTCAGAGCTGTAGTTTTATTCTGCAATTAAGCTCTAACGGTCGCTCATCGAAGACGTTTCACTCTTACAAGAGTTAATTGGATTTCATTTAAATTACCTTTTTTTCAAACGACAATGTTTAACCTCTCAAGTTTTTCATTAATAAGAAATTAATAAATTTCTTACTATCTCCTTCTTTATAGATGTACTGTATTCATTTTACATTGTCTCATTTTTTAAGGATCATTTATTCATGTCCTATAGTAGTGTTACTGCCGTTCTCATAATCTAATACTAATAATACCCTTATATGTAACGATGATAAGACCACTCTTAAAATCCAAGACTGGCTTAAATTTTAACGTCTAAATAGTAAGCAGTGCAATGGTTTTGGGCCGTCAGTCTGCCAATAATAGCTTAGTTTTATAATCCACGCTAGACGACCGTTTGCAACGATCAAATCGGTGAAAGTGCGGAAATAAGTCATGTTTATAAAACATAATTTCACAATGAAAATAAATTACGTAACTTTGGTATAACTCGTGTCGGAAATGAAGTGAGTTCTAAAGATGTAAATAAAGACGTGAAACAGATAATTAAAGCAACGTGAATCAGAAACACTCCGAACGTGAATTAAGTGTCGGTGGGAAGTAAGTAATAATTACAAGTCACTAAGATGTTTATCTATGAAATGATAGAGATGTTGAGATTACATTTTTCTAACGACTTCAAAAGTAACGCCGAATCGTCTGGTAACTTCTATGTGAATTAATTTATAATTAACAATATTGCATCATAATCACCGTGTCACTTTAATTGAGGTAAGGTTTAAAAATAGTGATTAAATAATTTTTTGAACTTGCAACATTAATTATAAAATGTTCAATTTCATCTGCAGGATATAAAAACGATGCGCCTTCTTGAGTGGGGGGGGGAGATGATGGCGGCTAAATAGAACTATGTGATATTCATTATATTTCAAATATTTTAGAATAAACGTATATTTCCCTTCTAGAAGTATAATTTCGCCCAGATACCGCTGGCGAGACGCCGTGGAGCTGGGTCTGCGCGAGCTCCAAGCAAGAGACAGCGCAGGACAGGCGACGTTGGGGATCTCTCGTGTCGGAGGCCAAGACCCACTTTGGGTCGCAACGGCAGCGAAGTAATTAAGTAAGTAATTTTTCTACTCATATGATATGTTGCCTATAATTAAATAACATTGCCGAGTTCCCATATTACTTTTTATTAATAGTATAAATGTAAAAGTTTACTTAGATGGACTGATGTCTGCGACTACATATGTCCAGAATGTCGCAGTAATTTGATACAGATATAAAACATAACATGTAAGAGCACATAGACTATTAATGTTTTTTTTTATTTCGCACGGTTCTACCGTGGTACTATAATAACTCACTCATATCTAGCTATATCTATCACAACTATTAATTTATCCGGACAGTATTAAGTCTAACATATGAAACATGTGCATGATAATGGACGTTTTCAAATTAACTGACTTATCGAAGTATTGATTTTTATTGTTTTAAACACGCCCTGTATAATTGAGATGTGAAATCGAATACGGCGATAGTGGGTCCCTTGTACTGTGGCCATTAAATGGTTTATAGCTTCGTGTGTTTTATTTATGTTTCCTTTTTATAATTGCAAAACTATAAAGAATGAATTTAATTATTAGTGAAGGTTGTTTTGTATGTTTTATATTTCTCAGCTACAGGTGGGTAAAATGTATGAAGATGCCCTGTTCATAAAATATTATCAAGTTTATCTCGAAGACATTTTATAAATAGTAACCGCAATGTAGATTAAATTACTTACTACCTCACTCAAATTCATCGCGTGAACACTATCCTCAAGTCGCTAAGAGAAGTTTAGTCAAAAATGTACTACACACACGTGTACAACAATGCGTGTGTACACACTGTTATTTTGTTTTCCGAAGTAGGTTACGAAGAAACGGTGCGAAATTTTCATGAATTTTATAGTAAAATAAAAATATTAAATGTAAATAAATTGCAGAGTGCATGTTACAGCTCAACTATCCTACGAACGTTGTGGAGCAGGAGCGAGGGCCACTCGAGGGACGAGAGGACTCCGGAATACGGCCTCGACTCTAATTTGGTTTTTCGAACATCACGTGAAATAATTATCAGTTAGTCGAATTTTCGCCGCACTCGTGCTGCGCTTGCCTTACTTTTAGTACACGTAGGTGGCGCTTTCACCGCAATTACTTTACGTATTTTTTTTTAATTTACATAATTTACTTCGTTTACAATTTTTATATTTTCATTTAATTTAGGTTAATGCGGCAAAGATTAATGACATTGTCAATATATTTTTCTGATACACTTAAAGATTTTTGACCCAATGACCATCAGTCAATAAATTCCACAAAAACCTTGTCGTCACTACCTTATCACGTTTTACGTCATTTTATACATTAATATAATTGTAGATTTTACCGTACATCGTATGGTACATATATATACCATTTTACCTTTTTCTCCGGTCCAGATATAGGCTTGTTGCACTGTATTTTTTTAATTGTAGACGTTGGTTTGATGTAAAAATATGACCTATTTACAGACGGGCTTAATTACTACAATCCTTATAAATGTTTTCAGTGACATTCTTGTTAATCGCACGCATCGTTTATGTTACTTAAACTCAACATTGCACATTACTTACGTAGCAGTTACAAATTAGCTCGTTCTTATCACTATAAAACGTTTAAACGAATGAAATATTTCAACTGTTTCGACCTTTATCTTAAGTAAGAGCACTTTAATACCTGCTTTTAAGTCCACAGTCGCCGACATTTTTGCTACAGTTTTAATGTTGTTGTATTTAACATCATTTATATTATCCCTAGAAAATACAGGCCGATTCAGAATACGAAGCTTTGTAATTTTTAATTTGAACTCTACAAGGTCTTGGACAAAAGCTGGTTCGTCTATATAATTTTAAATATACAGTTATTACAAGAAAATAAAAGGTTAGATGTCTCAATCGGAGACCTCACGCGCGTTCGCCGAAACACTACGACACGAGACGGGCGCCCTAAAGCGATAAATCTCAGTGTTCCCTATAATTACTTGTCGACGTTCATTAATAATGCATAACTCGATCAAACGACGCCCCGAGACGAGCCTTAAGATGTGTTCACATGACCCGGGCAGGCCGATCTCGAGAGGTTGCATAAAGACAACACACTTTATACGATCTGTAATTTTAGGCAAGGAATGTATACAGGGGGATCTCATCAATTTAAACCAAACAGATGAAAATAATATATAGCACTGGTAACAACTACACCCGTATGACCGCTGCGCCTACCAGCTACCGTTCTATTAATGAAACGACCATTTTAAGAATTACTTCTAACCAAGATACTTCCATATATTCATACACGTTTACTTCTATAGCAAGACTACTATACAGATTTTATTTATTGTATATATAACTTTGACGTTAAATCTAGAGTCGATTTTAGAAATACCATTTTGTGTTGTAGTACTGGTTGTGTGTTGCAGTTGGTGTACTGAGTAAATTTACTCTAACCTTGCCTTGCCTTGCCCTTACTTCATGTTATTTTTATGCTGCGCTTATAGTATAGGTATACATCTATGTTTGGTATCGTAACTTGATTCGTGAAAGACTGGTTAAATTGTCTACTTTTGGAGTAAAATAAAAAGTAATCTTTATTTATATTGTTGCTTTTCGAAATACAGTTTCAAATGTCAAACAAGAGAATTTACTATCAAAACCAAAACGTTCAAGAATAAAAGGACTACAGACTGTACGCATTCGAGCGAAAATCCTCGACGCTGTCGGCAAATTGATTCGCATTTAAAATGTTAAACAGATTCTTTATGTTGTGAACACAACGCATAACGAGTTCGTCTCCTTCGCGTCGTATCGAAACAATGGCGCGGCCGCGACGACGCTCTTGATCTTGTCTCGAAACGCTCACTTTAAATCTAAAACCTCGTGAAATTTATCAACACGAATAAACGTATGCTTTAGTTGTAAAACTGTTGTCTTTATAAAATTTCAATTAAAATATTGTTGCAATAAAATTTGCTCTCATCAAAGTATTACCTACTATTTATTTGATAAAAATGATTTATGCGAATATATAATTGTTGTATAAAGTTCGTTATATAAGGTGATGTGTTTCCTGTTATTTTGGACGAGCTACACACGTAAGTTTTTAACTGTGCTACACAGTTAAACCTGATGGTGTGTTGCGGGCTTTATACACTACCCATTGTCAACTGTATAATAAAATTAACAAAGATTTCACTAAAGTTACAAAAGAAAATAACTTTCTCTTTTCAGGGAATTGTGGCAAATATATTCAAAACGGGTGAATCCTTTCAGGTAACATTTTACCTTGGCTATCTTATTTCAACCCTCCCTTTCAAAAGCGACCACAGATTTACATTTTAAAACTAAGTACAAAAGGTCAGGCAGGTCGGACGGGCTGCTACTCTAGGATTAGGCAAAGCCGATAATGACCTATTTTAATTGTGAAAGCCTTCAGCACATTATTTGGAGCTAGTAATATTTCTTAATAAAGACTATTTAATTTCTTGAAGAATGTAGTTGGAATCGAAGTCTGTACTTCATCAATGATATGCTTCTTCTAATATCCGTTCGTTTGGCAAACGTTAAATAAATGATATTTGAATTCTTTTAAATTTTTCACAGTGAAACGTTTTAATGTGAACAATAAGGTATCCCGCACATTGTTGACACAGGACGTTCGCAAACAAAGCGTGCCTAGAACATAATACAGGATTCCAAGCGCCGTGTCTTCTCCCGCCCAATAAGCCTCCAGCCGAATGAGGCTTTTGTGATAAAATTAATTGCATTTTTCCCCTATGCAGGCCCGATGCGCGTTCACACTACGCCCGCCTCACTAACAAACAAACCGTTGTGTATCAGTCATAATAAATATCTAACACGACATTTACATAAAATATGGGGTTAATCCATTTTATCCTTTATTGGTTTTAATTCTACTTATGAAGTCGCTTTCAAGAGTTTTGAGCCTAATTACCGTGCAGTGATACCGCTTTTTAAATTATTAAAACTACGTTTAAGACACCTCTAAACTATCGCGTTTAAGTATTTTTACAAACATTTTATACAGTGTTTTGTTTTGCAATAAATGACAATCTACATTTTGTCAGTTCGATTACACAGGCATGACGAGGTTTAGGGTATTCAGATACCTTTGTGTGTACGAGCATTTACTGGGTCGTTACAAAACGGTACCATTTAAACGAATTCTTTTCGTGTGTTGAAAGTTTTCTTGATTTGTGACCACGATTTTTTTTTTCATTTTTAGTTAAACAAAATTTTATTCTCATATTCAACAAAATTATAATTCATTAATATAGATCATAATATAAACGTACCAATACTTCTTATTCCATTGCCCTATTACGTATGCATCGGATATGTCGGTATCCAATAGCGTATTTATAGCCATGGTGTAGAGCGGTAGCATGCGGTGAACATGGAAACTTCTAATATATTATAAATACTAATAACATCTCTAATACGCCGTAATAAAGTTTACTTTGACATAAATCTTCATATTTGATAACTTTGTAATGAATTGCAGTAACAGATGTTGTAATCGACCCTAAATATTTGAAGAGTACTTCAGAATTGATTACGGCATTGTACAAGGACCCGGGCCCATAAGCGGATTTCTTTTTAATGGTATTTTTTTCTTTGAAAAGGCTTTACGAGGGAGAGTGGGCAGCGGCCCTCGCTGATAAGATTATATCTATAGAATTGATTGACCAATACAACTTCAATTGAATTATGAAGAGTAACACATTCGGTGACGGCCTTCTCGAGACTATGATTTAAAGTATTAGTAAATCCAAAGCTAGTTATGCCTGAATGTGTTTTAATTATGAATGTGATGAAAACTGGATTCAAGAACATGTCCACGATAATATGAATGATAAATATCATTCATATTATCATGACTAAATAGTCACTACTTAAATAGTCCGCAGATAGTGGTAAGTGTTTACAGCGGATGTGGCTGAAGTTAACTGAACGATTAAAACTTGCTTTTGAAATAAAACGGTCTCTATATTTGTTATTCGCGGTTGATCTTCAAGACTGTTTACGACGTTTGCTCGACGGGAATGTAAAGTGTTGTTTTTACTATAAGTCGAACACTATTTCCTATCTTCCTAATATTATAAATGCGTAAGTCAGGATATATCTTAGAATGTATCTCCAAAACATCTTCATTGATCTGGATGTAAAGAGATGTAGAACATAGACTGGAGAGACAAATAGGTTACTATTTTTTTTTAATGTAACGCAGTCGGATTCGTAGATGACAGCTTAGTAACTATATGAAATGTACAGGCTGTTCTATAATTTTAAATTTAATAAAATATTTAGACTTCAAACATGAACACAAGTGTACTATGTAAGTGCCAGTACCGAGCACCAGTTTTACTTTCTCCGTAGGAATAATGCAATTAGAATTGGTTTCGGCGAGAGTAATACTCGGATATTAGAATCTCGTAGGCTTAGGGAAGAAGCTCGTTAATGGCGCTTAATTAAGTCCATATTAAAAGCGTCAGGGCGGATTAACTGAACGTCTCTTTAAGGGATTAAGGGGGACTCGGCCAAATAAAATAGAACATCATTAACTTGGTTACAAGATATAATTATGTGTAACTTAAACTTTGAGATTATTTATTCGGACTTCTAAAAATTACACCAAGAATTTTATATACATACTTAAGAACGATTTCATTTTTTTTTTAATTTACTACAGTTGCATATCCCAGGTATTTTTGCAGCAATGGTCTTGGATCGGTTATTGAGGGTCTTGTGTTTGCCCTTTGAATGTTTTAGTCATAAATCTATAAATTAATTCGTTTGTATAGATTTATATTTAACCTAATATGAGAAGCATTAGATTACTGTCAGTGTGGCCAAGTTATTGACTCAATTAAGGAGGCGTCACGAGACGCCAATCACGCTATTCATCGCAGACAGTCTTTTTTATATGCTTATAAAAACGGCCATGGCTCTAATAAACTAAATAACATTATATAAATTCCCAAATTAATCTTAATATGAATAGAATTTAAATGACATAGTTTGCACTTTTTAATTATATCCCTCTAAATTATTTGAACTAATATTGTCTAAGTAATAACGAACTTTTCGCGTAGTCGGTTACATACAAAACTGTACGGACATATTCCTGTGTCAGAAGCAATTTTAGATTGGTTTTTGTTTTAACTTGACCGTCATTTGTTTTCGGTGAATTTATAAAGCTTCCAAATGTACACACTACGATAAGTGTGTCCTGGATATGTGGTGTCCGCAACTGTGTACATGTAGAGCAAGTCGGGTTTGAAATGTATAGCGCGTTATAGCGATAAGCGACGCGCGCCGCCGCAACTGGTAGCTTCGCTACTGGCGATATACTGCGACAGCCAACTGATACCACTGACCTGTATACGATTGTCACGATGCAGTAAAATTGAAATGAAGACAGTAGCCAACTCTCGATATGAAGAAAATAGAAATTTAATATATTTTTCAAATAAAGAAGTCACTTCCTTTGAAAGGCGCTGTGGATATCGAAAGACGCGTGTCATTTTAAGAACAAAACATTAACAATTGACTGCTTATTGCTACAAGAAGATATGGTGTATTGAGCTACAGTGATCCATAGTTACTTTGAACTTACTTCATTGATCATTTTAAGACAAAGCCATAGGTATACTTCTAAACGCCTTCAGACGAAATTGATTTTTAAATTGTGAACGATTTGTGTGTTTTGCGAGCAGCAACAGAACACATCAAAAATCCAAACCCTCAAAAGAATCACATGCCTACTTTCCCCCAAAAGGGAAACGAAATTATGACAGTAACATACGATAGACGCAGGAAGTTGAACGCGAGGCGGCCGTTGTCGGCGCCGGCCGGAACACTTTGACTGTGACATGCATTGTTAGCGATGTTGCCGTCAGATTCCGGAATCGCGCTACAAAAGTTTCAAATGTACCTTTAGCGTACGCAACACGAAAGTATAGCCGAGTGTAGTCTTTGAGAGCCCGGCTGCGAACGGAATCGTTTGAGATTTGAACCGCCTTTTATACTACCAAAGCAAAGCCATTCATCGAACATCACGTTGGCAGTTTAAAGTAATCAGCCATGTTTTGGGTTACAGCAGTTGTAAAACCTTCTTGTCCAATTAATTTATCTCGACGTAAACAATGAAATTATTAATCACATTATAGTTTAAAGAAAGCTCGAGTAATCTAGAGTAGAGTTTCTACCTACTTTGACTTTTAATTGTTAATTTTTAATTTATTTTGATACGGAGACTTGTGAGTCATGTTGTATCGACTGTGTCGTAATTTCAATTTTAATTGAATTCTGTTTTATAGGAAATAATATTGCAACTTTTATGCTATCAAAATATTAACATCGCGAAACAAAAATGTTTTATAAATTTGTACAAAATGCAGGCTGCCAACTAAATGTCACGCTTTTCATTTGAACGGCTTCGATGCAATATCGAAACAAATTAAAATTGAAAGGAAGTTGAAATTGATTCATTTGAACTTGTACAGCAAGTTCGGATTTAATTTTCTATCGTACTTCTAATTATTTACATTTATACAATTTTTCTTTTATGTTTTGCTTAGCATGATATAGAAGTAGCATGGCAATGCTAAAATGCAAGTGCAAAAGAAAAACTTCAATAGTCGCCTACGCGCTTTCCCGGGCAAGTAACGTGGTACAAACATTCAAACTTACGCATTTATTACTTTAGTCACAAGTATATATCCATCTGGATGTTTTTTTTTGCCAGATACATAAAATCATTGTGTTATATGAACAAATAAAAATAACAATTGTTATATAAAAACATCGTCTAAAATACGTTGTTTGTGCACAACAATATAGCGAGAACGATTCCATTGCGGCAACAATTGTTCTCCGACCGATTAAAAAGTAGTTTAAAGCAAACGACTCTATTGGATCCTGCCACTAAAAGCGAATTCCTAATGGATGCATTAAAAAGCTCGTGGGAAAAAAATCAATGGTTTCTGGCTTTTAAACCGGTTTCGTGTCCAACGATTTTTGGTTAAAATGTAACTTGGAAACTGTATTAAAAGCACGTTAGTCCGAAACTCTATTAGTTTTATCGTGACGTCGCTATCGAGGCTTCACGGGTGGCTGGCTCCGTCATTCCCGACCGCGCTACCTTGCTCCACAGAATACCACAACACAGATGTACAACCTGTAATTTTATATATTACTTTTCGTTTTAGAATAAATTCCTCTCTAATATATCATTTACAAAAAAAAAACAGATTAGTAGACACAATTGAAAAAATAAATAAATCAAACGTACTGACTAATTTATGCTTAAATATACAGACAACGTCTGACGGCTCGGCTCATGTACATTGTAAATAGGAGTGTTTTTAACTTGATGCAAAATCTAAGCGTGGTAGTTCTGTAACAGGCTGTGCGCGGCGCTAGTGTAGACGATAATAACATTACGTCACTACAGGAACTCATTTTGTCACTGATATAAAGTAAAGAGCATGAAATTATTTTATCATTTTATTTTATTTACTGTAAACAACATTTTATCTGAATTAAACTTGGAAATATTATATACTTTTAACTTAGATCTAAGTTACGTCACTAAGTTATATTTAACTGACGGACACGTACGTTTATCATATATATGTATATATCATCATCATCATCATCAATATATCAGCCACATATCGGCCACTGCTGAGCGTAGGCCTCCCCCAAAGATCGCCACGACGATCGGTCCTCGGCCGCCCTCATCGAGGATGCTCCCGCAAACTTGACCAGATCAT
>JAODUI010000029.1:669964-698469 GCA_027563995.1 Papilio gigon
CTTTTATCAATTTTATGACGCAAAATGAAAACTCTTGTAATCGCCAGTGATATATAGATATGTCAAATGTTGTTCAACCCATGTTATTCGTAATCAAACATATGCATTTTCGTATTAGCAAATTATGCAATCAATTTGTTCCGCGATAAAACAATGTAAACAACGCTACAAACGTCACAATTTCAAATAAGGAATCCGCGAAAAGCCATTTGGGTTACGGCATTCGGATAAAATTTGAATGATTTAATTTTGAACAAATGGATTTCATGGAATGTTACTTAACAAATTTCTTGTAAATTCTGATAAGCGAAGTGATCACTTAATATTGTCAATTTTATAGAAGTTAAAATAGCTTAGTAAGTGTTAAGGTTCACTAAGATACTTTTTTAAAAATAATATTTAGATTAAAAATAATTTTATAAGATACGTCGCGTTATTACTAATGTCCTATTATACAAATAGAGTTAGTCAGAGCCGTAAACTAATTACAAAACAAACATTCACTTGCTTAAATTCCCGAACTTTGGCCGCAAAATGTTTTCATTCGTTTTACATCGATTCCTCGCAGAGCCACAAACTGGAATTATGTTATTACTGGCCGTTAAATATTTAGCAGTAAAAATAAATGTAGCTTTTGAATAACAACGGACTGACAATAGACAATAACGTTACCGCAATCCGAGAGCCGACATGGAATCAGTTCTTAAAGGTCATTTCCACCAATTACTTTATTTTTTTACATTCAACATGATTCATCACAATTTAAAATAAGGTTACGGGAAACCACTAGTTGTAGTGGTATTAGAGTTCATAACGATACTTGACATTGGCATTTTTTTTTCTATAAATAGTAAATTGGATTAACACATTAGCGACTTAAATTATAAATCGTAAATATCGACAATGCGTTTGCACTTACTGCTTTAATCTTTCGAAACAAAACTATAATATTACTTTTGTATTTTACCGGTAGAATTGTACTTTAACGTCCACACGAGCTTTTAGAATGTACGCGTGAACAAACACGAGCTTTTGTCTGAAACACTCCGACAAAATAAGCGATTTGCTACGCGCCACGTGAAATAGGAATGAGTGATTCGTCACAGATAGTCTACGCAGGAATAGGCTCGCATTTGTTAAAAGAACTTTAGCTTAACGCTCCCATTGTATGCCACAACAGACACTGTGGACTCTTCTTTATTACCACTTTATTACCACCACAGTTTATTCCGTAGGTTACATTGAGCGCAAATAACTGATAAGAACAATACGGCTTTTAAACGATACTAAGATTTTATCGCTTCGAGCTTGGACGATGACTTTTATCAGATGGACTTTCGAAGCTTTGTAACGGTTAATAGTTCTATGGACCATTATTAAATATAAGTGTTATAAGTTGTTACGGTGGTATTTTTAAAAATCTTTACAATTACATATGAAACTGAGCAAAGATCTTATTAGGTTATATCACTTCGCCCATTAGCATATCTTTTATCATAATTTATTCTGAATTTATATTATATTATCTAATATGGTCTTTTTTTAATCCATTATAAAACTTGTCATGTTGTTTCATATTCAAAATTATATAAATCGAAATTCGAATAAATTGTTACTTATTAAAAACTTTATTTTGTAAAGATTGAAAATAACAAAAGAAAACAAAACGGCATTCAATTAAAAACAAAAAGCATCTTCAAAGTGAAATCAAAAATCAAATTGTTTTGTATTAATTAGTCGTTGTTTAATAAAGTTGTGAACATTTAATGGGCGTTCTGATTCGTTAGTGTCGGCCACAAGTAAGTTTGTGAGCACATTCCAAGTCGCAGCCTCCTACCTATGTCTACAGTGTTCGTGTCTCCGATATTTACATTAAACACGAGTTTAACCGCTTCCCTGATTGTTCTCCGAATAGTTAAATACTCTTAACCGCAAGTGAACCGAACTCAACTAATAATATATCGGTGATGTTTGCTCTCGCAACCTATCGCCAAGTTATAACTAATTGAACATACCTTATGGGATTTGAATGTTTGTACAAAATTAGCCTAAGTAATATGTTCGTACTTCCCAATAAGATATATAGACAAAGTGAAAAGTTAATCGAACGGGTTATATGATGGTACTTTTTAAAAATATCAGCTGTCATGACAAACGTCATTTTTTTAATGTCTTAACTTTCTACGGCATCTGTAATCGATACATGACTCGATTATTAGCGTCGAATTACCGACATCGAGTTAACAAGGAAAATAATATTTGACACTGGCCGCAGGTGTCGCGTGTCGAGACATAGAAAAAAATAAAGAATTTTTTATGCCGCTGTCACGCGCATTCGTCTACGGAATTCGATTATTTTGTTTTAAGATTGTGTAATCTGGAATACTTTAAAATGTTGATTTTGTTTTATTACATTCGAGATTTTCTAGTGTCTTACTAGGGTTATAGCCATTTTATATAAAAGGTCACGCACAGGTTCACCTGTGCACCAAGACCAAATTGTCGATATACAACAATTTTGATTTTGTAATAAGGTAATTCAAGCGCCGGAGGCAAACATTTAGTCCTCCTTTTTATCCTTTTCTTATAAGGAAAGGATGCAAATGGGGTGGATTTGGCGGACGCGGAAACGCATAGGAACGAGAAATATTCTCCTTCTATGCGTAAGGTTCTCTGCTAGCGGAATGCGGACATGTATGAGCAGCGGTTACTTCGCTATTTCGAAGAATTAGAGCTGCCTCTTGCAAGTTGCCCACCCTACAATGACTATAACATATACGCGCGAATGTGACTTAATTAAAAATGAGTTTGCGAGTGTTCTCCGATTTCCTGCTTCATGTATCAACTTTACTGTAATCTTGGCTAATGGTCAGGTGTCAAAGTGTAGAGGTAATGAAGGCAGGAACCGGCAGTCCGGCACGCGTTACACCATCTGGCTGATTGTCCGCGGTGTCATTTTACACGTCGAGCGTCCCCGTGACAAATGTAATGTGTTGAAAAAACTACGCACGTTTTATATGAAAACGTGATATTTTCTTGTTTATGTTTTTTTGACACGTGTCATGTTATATGTCTCTCCGACGGAGGATCTGCGCAATATAAATTGTTTTTACACTTACTTTTGAGCGAGATAAATTATAATTACATTCGTCAATTACTTATTAGTGTTACCTTTGCGCATTATAGTAAAAATAGTTACGAAACTAGCTACAATGGTTTTTTTTTTAAACATTAGTGTATTGGTTTGAAGTAGAAAGAATGCAATTTAAATTCGGACGAGCGTACAAAGGCTACACGAGCTCTTTGTGTACCCGTGACCCTTTTCTCCAGCCAATAGAAATTACAATGTACCTTCACATTGGAAGATTAAAGCTGTTTAAAGACCTTAAATCGCTGATGGGGCCACAACAATGCTCGCCGCGACCACAATGACATCTTTGACTGCGCAGGTAACGTTTATTGGAAAAGTTCTGCTTCGAGCTTATGGTACAAGTCGTAAACTGACTACGACAACATTTTACGACAGTACTTTTACAATAACATCTTGTCTGTTCATCCAATGCAACACTAAAACGTTATTTATTATAATTTAAATGTTTTAGTAACACATTTACGTTATGCTTGACGCAATAACTTATACCGAAAGTTTTGAATAAAAGGAGAACAAATGACGATCCAAATTTTTGAAATACCGCTGCAACTTATAAAACTTACGACGTCATGTTTCGACAAATACGACTCGTTTTATTACACTCGACTAAGGGAGTTGACTTAGGGAACAATAATATAATTTGTACAAAAATAAATTACTAATCTCGTAATTTACACCACAGTGTAAGAATGCATGGAATGGTCAAAGCGAGGGAGAGTACCTAGACGAAGGCTTTCTGGTTTGCATGCCCGCTATTTAAGCTACGACCGAGCTTCGACCTTTTCTCTGTCGTCGTTTTGGCGCTTTCGAGTAAAATTGTTTCAGCAGATGCTTAACGTTCTACAGAAGCTGACATTCTGTTTTCAAATTATTTAACGGTAAGTTCGATTCTATTGTATTACACGAAGTAATGGACAGAGTGACTTTGGATTTGCATTGTTACAACATTCGTAGACAAATGTGTTTTTATCCTTCACATTTTTAAACAAACAGATAGGTCCTAATAAAGATATTTCTCGTTTAACTTTTTTATGTCGTAAACTATATTAGTATATAAAGGTAGATCAAAAATTTGTCAATTGTAAAAAGTTACTTAAAGGAAACAGAACTTTTTGCAATTCCCTCGCACGGATCTCGCTATCCAACTTATTTTTCCTCAAGTCGTATTTCTCAAAAAGTTCAATAAAGTAATGCGAAAAATAAATCATGTTAACGTTAGAAAGAATAATACTAATCGATTTCCGTTAAACTTTTACAGAACTTTGTAACAAATTAATTTTGAAATCGACACAAACTTTTTAATTGCGTCATCCTTCTAATAATTCACAAAACAATCTTTCGAGACGATATTAGACTGTTTATTTTTAATTAAATTTTGTTCAAGAAGTTCCGATTCTCGGTACTTTAACACTACATTCAAAGCTTTATCTTTTAGTAAAATATTTTATCATCCTACCAGTTCTATGTTCAATTCCTTTCGTATCGTCTTTTGTTTAAAAAAACCTAACCATTTTTTATTTGACGTTTTTCTTCAGTGCGTGAGACAGATGAAGTATTTTTCTCTGTTTTCCAATAAAACAAAAACAGTTATTTGGAAAAGACTTTATGAATGCAACATGAAGTAAGTTATTATAGAAGTGGCGCGCGCGGACTGCGAAGTTCAGAAATCAATTAAAAATTAATGAAATGCTCGGGCAGCCGGCCCAGTTTGTCAGTTTGGCACTCATTGCGAATTCCTGCCACGCCACCTTTTTTGTCAGACTTGTTGTTACAAAGGATAAATTATATTTCATCGGACTTTACAATAAAAATCATTAGAAGGTTACTAATGAAAATCACTTTTAAAATAAGACCTAAGTTACGCTTCTAAATTAAACCATGTTTTAAAAAGTCTTTGAAACATTCATTACCTTTTTTTGCTGAACTATGTTTATTTTTAATTATATTTTTAGCTTTCAGAAATGTAGTTGGCCAGGTCTAGTACGGCCAAGAAACGGAAAGTGCAAAATATACTATGAGTACTAGCATAATGATTTCCATTACAGTTACCTGTAAAACAAGCACTAAATAAATTACAGAATACACGACTGTTAATCCGATGATCAAATTTAATATAAATGATTATAATGAAACTGCAGTGTACACGAGCGCCTCGCTGCGTGCTTCACAATTTATGACATTCATTTAAAATTCATTAAATAAACATAGTTTCGTCATTGATACGAATGCAATATAGCCGCGCAATATTGTCACTTATTCGTATATTATCTAAAGGCAATCCCGCGCACAACTAAAATATTTAAATACGGTTAACATCGGAATCATCTGTTACACGTGTGAACACATGCTTTATTTGTAACCTTAAAGTGTTTACATTTTAAAGATTTTTACAAGTAACTAACTGTGAAGTTAATACATTTATATTGAAGGTATAATCTTGTATAAGCTGATTATGTCGGCTTGTTTTCCTTTCCTCGCGAAATCTCTGCTTAGATTCTAATTTGAAAGGTAAATAGATGCGACGGTTCGCAGGCGAACGAGCACTGGCTTAGCTCGATCACTGCCGTCTCGTGTTATTAAAAAAAATCCGAATAAATATTCTTCTTTTAAATTAAGGTTTTGTTTTTAATAATTGAAAAGTAAAACTTGATTCTTAAAAGTTAAATTATAGTGTTAGCTTCACACGTCCAATAACTTTGTTTGCTAGTGTGCCGAAACCTTACTATCTTTATGAGCAGAACATTTGTTGAATTCGATACTGAGTCATGTTAGTCACTTGCTGTTATATTACGATCGCTATTTTGTAACAAAAGTAAAGAGGTTAAATATGAAGCCTGTGGAACTGTGCTTGAAGCCATTAGATGCTCTTGAGACGCCATTACTCGCAGCCTTAGCGGTTTAATTGTTCCCAAGAGTAGCGCCTTGTGATGACAAATGTGAACTTATAATGATAACATTTGTTTCATTGCTCCCTGAATTACATCATTATTTTACTAAAAAAGCCTTAAACAAACCTCATGTCACTTATTGCAATGTTGAATTCATTGATTCCATCTCCAGATCAAATATATTACTAAACTTTAAATTATAAACAGATTGTTTGGCAATTAATCTTTTGACCAATATTGGAATAAAATATATATGTACATGTACATATATAAATATGATACACTAGTAAGTAATATCGAAGAAGCGTCCCAAATAGTCGAAAGTGGCTCCCGGAGCGCGCAGAGCGGTTTTACAAAGAACACGCGCAATTCCTTAGCGGGAGCCTATTTTATGCATGGTAAGATACCGTCTACATTGTTTTGCTTTTAGCTAATATTTTGTGATGCCTGTTAATTCGGGTTACTAGCAAAACTTTTTAGCAAACGCTTATCGAAGATCGGATTATAAAGGAACAAAGATGTTGTTAAGTAAATAATACAGCTATAACACTTCATCCGGCGACGGCACCGACTTGTCCCGAGTCCATAGTAGGCCCGTCTTCAGGGAGAGGGGAACTGGCGTATCGGTGCTGACTTTGGATGAAATATGCTTCAGTATAGTCTTTTTCACAATAATCCAGTCTTTGAAGGATCTTGTTCAGATTTCACCTAACCTTAATCAGTCTTTTGTCTAGCTTACATCGGTCTTACTCAGTTCGCGGTCTCTGGCCATAACTTCAAACTATTTTCTGACTCCGGATATCCTGAACGTAGCCAAAAGACAATGTATTAAAGGCACGTACACGAAACAAAATGCCGGGAAGACATTACTATGCAGTCGTATGAATTATAGCGCCGTTGCAGCGGAGTTAGGACGGAGTTAATGGCGCGTGAATAATAAATTAACATAGAAGTTTATCTAAATGTTCGGTCTTCCTCCGCCGACCGCGCCGGACGAACTTTGACTCCAGACAGACAATGTTACGAAAACACGTCTAAATTTACACGTTATGGATAGTTGCTGAACTTTAGGTTCTTCCTACACTAGAGCGGTTGCTTGTTTCAGACATTATATATATCTTAGTGAACATAAGAAACTTAAAAACGGATCAGCTTGTATTAGTAGTTTGTTTTATGTACGTAAATCAATATTGCACTCGTATTGAAAATGACGAAGATGACATACTAGTACAGATGAAGAACCCATCTAAATCCTTGTAATAAAATTAATCGAAACATCCTCGTGAAAACCAATTTAACCACGTTAATAATTAACATTTAGATTACCTTAATATTTTCTAATTAAGCAACAATAAGGAACTGTTTTTGTTGCGTGATCGGTCAATCGTAGCAACTATAGTTGGCTGGTATATTTAATAATCCGAAAAGAAATACAGGATATTTTAGATTACGAAGTCGGGTAAATATTTAATAAGAAAACAACAAAGCTTACACGATTCTAACGTGTGTTTAAGTACTTAAAAAAATGTAGTATTAGAAAAAAAATGTGGTTTTAAAGCCACGTACTGCCGCCTTGTGGAATGGTCTGTGGTTATCGATATTTCGAACCAGCATGACCTAGGGTCAGTCAAGAAGCGAGACACAAGTATGCGTCTTTACCGCTAAAAAAGATCCCTTCGTCGTCAATCTCCTCCTCGAGAACTCTCCCCTGGTTGCCTCAGCCAGGATCGGTATTCTCGGCGTTGACATATCGAGCGACGTTCAGTTTCGCGGTCATTTGGAGCGTATTACATTCTCAAAGACCGACATCGCGTCTGTTCCTCGCGTGTTGTCAATGGGCCGCTATGTTTACTTTGTCGCATAAAATAAGTGACCAAAAACAAGTTAAATATTAGTAAAAAATATTATGTGCTTAAATAATGTTTGTACAGTAACATTAGTAACTAACGTAATTAACTAATAACATATCGAGGTCAATAATAATCGAAATGGAAGCAAAAATTTTAAAAGCAAACCGTTGGGATATTAATAGGACTGTAGAGTTTTCTGATGATTTACAAAGCATTACCCCTACACTGACTGGAAAGACCAACTGCACAAGGCAGGGGCAAGGCTTTATAACAAAGAGACTACCCTGTATGCTTTCAAGGTTTCAGTAAAAAGCGACGTCAATTTTGGAGAGCTGGTCGCCTCTTGTACGGCGCTATTCTTGCTTTGTCGCTTGGCTTTTATAAGTTCTATATTATAATAAGCTATAGTAGTTTATCCAACTAGCTGCTGCCAGGCTAGTTTTACTCACCCTTAAGTTTAAAAGCGTAATAATAGATAGCCAAAACCTGACGTATGTATAGTTTAGTGTACACAAAGAATTACTCAAATCTGTGCTATGCTAGCTGAGATGCTACACAATAGTATGAAAAATGTTTGCGCTTTATAGTATATTCTAAATTACCACACATCGTAATATGTGAATATTTAAACACCGTGAGGTTCTCTTGGTAGAATTAGAGAGAAGTTTCAAGTAAACATTGACAGGCAAATATTGTCAACTTAGAAACATCCTTCTCCTTATAGAATCTAGTGTAGGTTGGCAGTCATTGTTTTGCTAAGAATGTTAGGTGGCTGAAATGATTGTAAGAAAAACCGTGTCAAGTACAAAATAATCCAGCGTGTAAGTCTGGTTTTAGACGGCGTGGCGTGCCGTGTCGAGCCGTACTCGAGGGCCATTTCCGCCGCATTTACCTCGTAACGAGCCGCTGTTTCCAAACAATGTGAACGCCACAGATTGTAGAGATAAAAATATCGTGAACGCGACCTTAACTTGTTTTTAATCTATTTCAATTTACGCAATCAATAGTGCGACAACGCTTGTCTTGACTGATAAGTGAGGCGCTGCCGTCGCGATTAGTTTAAGCAGAAAATGAAAAAAGTGAAAAAACACGACATAACAGCTACAGTACCACAAGAGTCTTGTAACATTTTTTTGAGGGAGGCGGAAGGACTTTATTTAGTTCGACTTATCCTTACCGGGTCATTCGTACACATTTTCTTGCATTTTTTACGGTTTTATTACAATAGTTAAAAAGAATTATATTTAGTACGTTGTTCGCATCAAGATCTGCCGACAACAGCTAACTCCGCTGACCTTAACAAATCATAAGCAACGGTCGCAACACTGAACTTGTCGGAACAAGGCCGCCATTAAGACGTGATCCCGAGGACGGCTCCGATCCTACGATGTCACTATATTCCGAACGGTCTCCAAACTTGCTCCATAACTCCGGGCCCGCCTTGTAACGCTTGAGGTCACGTAGTTTACTAAATTTAAATGAAAACACTGTTATAAGTTATACGGACAACGTGCCAACTTACAACAAACTAGTTTTCATGTAACGAGGTTATATACTGTCTATTTGTATAAATATGTGCCTTATTAGCGACCAAAAATGTCTATAATCATTATCACGAAACAAATTCGATGTTTGGTAACCTAACACATTAACTCCACTCAGAGTTGTTAAGTAGACTTTAAGCGAAGACTTTTCATACATAACCTAAATTCTCTAAGATCCTTCAATAGGTATGGTACATATAATAATGTACTCCGGGGTTCCGCTGAGAATTTTTTGAAGAGCAGAGCTTGTGTACGCATAAAAAGGCTGAGATATTCAGGCAGCGCGGCAGGTGAAAGCATTCACCTGAATATTTCAGTGCCCCCGCCCTCCGCGGCGCGGCGCTAGCATCGCTGCCTGATTATACTACGAATATACACCACACTGCCTTTCTCGTCTAATGCTGCCAATCCCACTTTATACTTAGTTATAAATGTACATAAGCCATCTTAAATGTGAATTTATTTTTTGTCATTGTTCATTTATAAGATGGTAAACGAATAATTCGTATTGTAGAACAGGAACAATAAAAAAATTGAAATACGTGGAAACAGAAAGGACGGAGCCAATGGGATGTGAAGCATGAGTAATTGCGTTTGTCTGGAGGCAGGACGTAGTATAGTTTGTTAGCGAGTAAATAAGCATCATTAAACTTGTAACATACAATGTTTACAAATAAAGCGAGAGAAACTCTTTGAATTATATTATTGTTTATACAAAAAAAGTAAGTAAACATTACTAATTTTAGCTATTAAGTAAACTGTGATACAATAATGCCTTACGTTGAAATCTTCAGAAAATAACAGTAATTTGGCGCTTTCAAAACATTTGTATATCAACTTACGGTGAACCACAGGAAAGGTTTTACAAAACTTATAAATTACAAAGGGCATTCAACAAAGTGGTCCATAAATTCTGAATTTCACCTTTTATTGTGTTTCGATGCCGGCCACAATTCTTTGGTGCTCATATTTCGAAATAAAACGAATTTACTAATTTTGATTTATCATTGTTTTATTAGAAAAAATATATTAAATACGTAATATATACATACCCACACATTGGACCTGGTTACATATAGAGTTTACAAGACCCTTGGAAATTTGTGTTTGTAAAACTGGTGATCTGATCTGACTCGACTGACATCGCAAAGTGACCGCTGGTGACCTAGTCGTGGTGAACGGAGCTAGTGAATGCACCTCGTGGTTGAAAAGAGGTGGTGCTCCCGGGCCAGAACCAGTTTTTACGGCACACCATAAAAGACAAATATTGAGGCGGTTTCAAGCGTTTAATCATCGTTCTTATAAATAATTTAACTTCCTAATTGAGGCTGAAAGAGAAGTATTTTATTAATTCCTCTGCAAAATCACCTTTACAACACGAGCAAAACTTTTAACTCATCAAGCAACGTTGCAATTTTTATGATCCCCTACCATGAGAATAAAACTCGAACTCGAATTACGAATAAAATAAAATACGAACGTATCAGTGTAGTCAAAATCTGCAAAACACAAAGAGAATTTTATTATGTGACAGAAGCCATTATTTTTATACCATCATAACCTATTTCTTGAATGTTCCTGATTAATGTTACTGATTACTTAAATGGAAGCTCCAGAAACGGATATAATAATGTAAATTTTTAACTTAATAAATCATTTTTCATTTTAATTTTTCATTTTTCAATGTAATTTACTAGTGGTTTAAAACTTAGTATATAAACAGTTATAAAACAAAGTAAGGCAAAGTTACGAAATGTATTTTATATAAAAAACAAGCATCATCGGACGGAGCGGACATAAATTCGAGTTGAAGTAGTATCGGTCCCTTAATCTCCCGTCAGCAGGCGGTCAAACATTAACGATGAAATAAAAAGGTTTTATTACATATTTTTGTGTAGCGTTGAAAACTTTAGACTTGTTTCACTTTTATTTTGTTTTTCAAAGTGAAATAAACTTCTTCTTAAGGATTGAATATAATTAAAATTTAACATACTTTTGCACTGAATACAAGTTGATAAACTAATAATATATAAGGAATATAGTAATGATTACTAGCCATAGATTTGTGACAATATTCTGCTCAATGAAGCTCAATACAAGCTTTTCTTGTGAATACTATTTGCGGATTGTTGTCGCAAGTTTTAAAATTCATTAAGCTTGTTGTCAACCTCCTTTCTGGCATGGCCAAATTGCATGGGTATTGCAAGACATCGAATGGAAACGGTTGCTTTTTTGGCTTAGTCAATAAAGGTAGATATTTGAGCGTTGAGACTAACATGTCTAATTCCTGACACCAAACACCATACCATAAATACCGTACCAATACCATACCACTCTCGCAGTAATTACAGCATAGTTTATATCTGTATATATTATATCAAAGTATGCTACTAGTATCAATGTTCATTTTTTTCACTTCAACTCTACGTAACTCTGCGTACTCTTTGTGATGCCATTTGCATAATATCCTGAATAATACAAAAATATATTTAAGAAAGTACAACCTTAAAAGGTCATCACAGCATTCATTACATTGTAATGAAAACAAAATTAAACCGTTTCCCCAATTCGGCTGCGAAGTAATTCCTATCAGGCAATATGACAGCCATTCGGCCGTTTGATTAAAAATGAATCGCAGGACGGGCCTGTTAAAAAGTTATTACAAAAAACCTTTATAAAGCGTGATAAAATCTTTTATTATTTTACTTTATGCTCTTATCAAATTTTATACCATTGATGAATCTTGTTGAAAAGACTTTCCAATATTCATCTGATAAGTTTAGGAACATTAACCTTTACTGAGGTCGTCATTTCATTATTAGGCTTTAACTTTAATGTAAGCACGAGTAATTTTTGTTCATTTACATGAAGCATCACAAAATGAACATTGGTGGATATGATGCGGTGATGCAACAATTTATCATCGAACAAAGACAATCTCAGTACAAGGTAATCAATTTTTAATGATTCATTTTAGATTAGGTTAGGTTGAATTTATACCAATGTAAAAGTTGTAACTTTATAGACTTGAGCTTTTTATTTAAGAAAACAAAAATTACATTGGTACTATTATATTTATAATGTTGCGTTGGTGAGACACTAAACATTGGAGGCTAAAACTCGTCTCGTCCGCGATGGAATTATTTCGGGATTCCTAATAAATTGGGAGCAATTTTAGGTAAATGAGTTGGTACCAGCGGCGCCGGAATCGGAAAGGGCGAAATACCTTCGGCCTTTAATTTGGCCCGCCTCGTATTTATAAAGTGGATTCCGGAAAAGATTACAAACTTTTATCGCATCATTCTCGTTTTGGGTCTTATATTTTTTGCAGTGTTCGCTTCGGCCTTTGTGATAAATAAATAAATACAAATCAGCTTTTCTGCTTATAATTGGAAATTGTAAAGTTGCTTTAATTAAAGCTTGGATATCATAAGTGGAAACGATGAAATCAAAAATCGTTAATTGCTCTCTTATTTCATTTCTCACTTCGATGCCTACAAACTGCGAACTGAACTCCACAACTTAAATGAAAAGGTTCCCCTCAAGTAAGGTCCCCATCGAGAGAGTTTTCACGTCCTTAATTAGGTATCCCACAACTTCAAATGTACAAGGACTTCTCGATAAGTTATAAACTTTGAGACAAGCTGGTTGTTTGGGAAAGAGCAAAATAAGACTATTTAATAGCAAATAAATTTAATTGTAAAAAATTGTTACAGGTTTCTTATATTTTTATTTAAAAAAAATTGGAAAAGACGTAAATTAGATTATATAGATTTTATTGAACGATTTGTTGTTCGCTATAAGATACCTTCAGAACGACCGAATGGGTCTGGATAAAATTTGGTCCAGGCATAGAACATAGTCTGGAAGAACACGTAGACTACTAAATAAGTTTTATTTTAATTCCTCGTGAACAAGGTTGAACGTGAGAGCTAGAAGTTTTGTAAATCTTTAAAATATAGCTCCTTAAATGTAAACGGTATCTTAAAATATAAATATAATTTCGTAGTCAAAAGAGCAGGAAGCGAAGCTATCAAGCAACACTCAAATGGAAGTAGATAAGCTCACTTTTTCAGAGCATAGTAACCTAGAATGACCTAAGTAATTTGGAATAAGTTGGTTCTACACGTAGCACGGCTACGAGTACAGCTACGGGCTACATTAAAACTTAACAACTCGTGTATGTAACGCTACAACAATTTTTAATTCCATCGAAAAAATAAATGTAACTCTCCGGCGCATGGAAATAAGGTCGTTTTTTGTGAATCAGTTGAATTCCGACTGAAATAATAATGTAGTTTGTTAAGAAATGTACTCTTACGTCTTACACGTGATACACACGGGTGATGGAGTTGGTTAACTAAATAATCTGTTTTTCATACATACTTTTTACGTTAGCTTATATTACCTTAACCTTATATATTCTTCTAACAAAAAAGTCATGTTAGTAAAGACAATTTACTCAGCGTAGCAATAAAACACTTTGAATGAAAACGTAAGGGAGTGTGTCCGTTTATGAGACAGTCAGTTTTGTGACAGTGGAGTAAACATTCCACTCTCAGTTTCAACTATTTCTTAAGAAATATCAAAGTACTATTAGTTTCGGGTGATTACAAACCCGCGCGTGTGTATCAACGCAAGACTCGCCTAATTTGAGTTTATGAGACGGGCTTAACGCGAGACTCCGGGTAATGTATGGGCAAACTAACCTTGCGCCGGAAAACGCGGCACAATATTGTGTTTACGAACTCTCTCATACAAAACAGAATATAAAATGACATTTCTTTGACAAGAAAATTACAAGATAATATTGATTTTTTGTATATAAAACATTGCGATTATCAAAGTATTAAAGATAAAGGTTATTTTAAATTTAAAAAATGTATAAATTTCACTAATATTATAAATGAGAAATTGTAGATGTTTATCGGAACCGAATGAAATTTGATACAAAGTCAGCAGACTATCTGGAATAGCCCTTATGGCTACTTAGTTTTTACTTAATCCGTGCAGACGAAGTCACGGGCAATAGCAGGTATGGAAATTAAATTAAAATATAAAAGAGGAGACAATGGTTCTTAATCTAACATACTCCTATGTACGTAACGACTTGAATTAAAATTTAAATAAGGTTGAAATGAAACAAAAACGTCTGCGTATTACGGAGCGTGCAATTTACTAAGACACGAACAAAACCATTTATTGCGCAGAGGCGTGGGGGATCCACACGTCGTCGGGTTTCGCGGATAGCGACAGTGACAGGCGGGTGACAAGCCGCTGTGAGGGATTGCGGGGACTACGCGGTCGGCGGGCCGATATGAAATTCCGCTGTATACTGCTCCAAGCATACGACTCCTAATATATTAGGTAAGAGCGCCGAGCTTTTGTTGGTTACCGCTGTATGCTGTATAGTGTCGCTCAAATAATATCACAATATCCAAGTATCATTGTATGTTCAAGCTAACAAAATAAATTTACTGTAATCATATAACTTTACTGTAAGTAAAAGCTCCACTAACGCGAATTTTATATTTTATGTTGGTAAATTTATTTAAATAAATACTCGCTATGAGTGTAAACATACATTTTAATTTGATAATAAGGTATCTGACGTAAATATTTTTAAAATCATGGTTTTGCAATGTGCTACGCGCAAATTGTAGACCTGCTACAACCCGCTACCCTTCTACGACGTAGAGCATAAAAGTACTGACATTTTATGATAGTCTTTAATCGACAACGGCAGATTATAGGTTCCTGTTCATCAAGTTTCGTCTAGTTACAGAACGAGAATACAGAATCCTACACAATATGTCTTGTTTGTATGAGTTGGTCATGAATTATAAATAGCGAAATATGTCACGGCCTTCCGTTAAGACATGAAAATGTTAAATAGAGCCATGAACCGAAATTATGTCAACTCTTTAATTTAAAAAGTAGAGGAAACAAGCCTCGCGTATAATGAAGCTACGACGTTATTTAGTTCGTTATGTAGCCGGGGCCCGCAGCGTTGCTAAGTCTGCTAATAATTCTAGAATGTTTTGCTCAGTCTCTTTATGAATGCAAATTGAAGTAACAGCGCTGAAGCCTCGCTAAATACGTCGCGGCACCGTCACTTCATAATGAAGACCTAACTGCCGGGTATTTGGAGTGACGATACAATAACAAGACTAAATTGCTATTTTCTAATGACACAATAATGAAGACGGAAAAGAAAAGTATACTTTAAAATTTTCTTTGTCGATTTTTCGTAAACAAATCTTACCATCATCTCAATCATAGCAAAATCGTTTACTCCAATCACCGGCGATTACTCAATCTGATCTTAATCATAATGATGTTATAAATCGTAAGGTTTAGGATGAATAAATTTGTAGATGTTTATTAGAAGGTCAATCCGAACTAGCCGAACCGTTCTAGACGAAATTTGGCATGGAGATAAATTCTTGTTTGGATTAGTGCGAAGGCTTACTTTTATTTCGCGAAGACGAAGTTGCCACCGAATGCTAGTCTAATATAATAGATTTTGTCCTTAACATTTCTAGAAAAACGTTGACGGCGTAAAAATTGCCAGTTACCCTTACGTCCGCGAAAGAAGTGAATCAAGTAAATTAGTTTCGTTATCACTTGGGAGCAGGTGCAATCCAACAATGAATGTAGACTTCCCTCCACTGGCTGCGACCCGCTGTCTGTCTGTCTCGTCTATTTAACCTCCTCCCCCCACATTGTTAACAGTTTTCACGATGCGCGCACCAAGAATTGAAGATATTCTTTAAGCTGCAGAGCGCATCTTGACATTGTCAACTAAAGAAATTGCTCGTGAAAAGAAACTTAGTTATATCAATTTTATAACCCTTACCCATAAGTTTTTTAGTTACTAGCAAAATCTGGGTAAACAACACAAACGGGACAAAGTGAAGGGCAAAAATTTAATTCAGCAATAACGACTGGATTTAAGCAACGAAACAAATTTCAAGCACGTAAATGTCGCACGCATCCAGCGTGAAACAAGGGCACGAGACGGGGAATTGAATCTGGACCGGCCCGATGTGGAGTTATATTAAATTTGCGATAACGTGTCGTCTTCAAAGCGCAGAGAGATTGCATCGAGCGTGCATCTGGCGTTCTTTACAATTTGTCGAGGAAGCGGACCGACCGGGCGCACGTAGCACTCTTCCGTGCGGACGAGCCGCTCTCGGAAACACTACTTTGTCATGTGACAGCGGCTTACGATCGTGTTGACGTATTTTCATGTAAACGAATACCTACCATTGAATATTTGTGTTACACAGTTGAATTGAAAACTAGGTAACAATCGATTTGTGGGTTTAAAGTACAGCTTTGAGTGAGATCGCTTTTTACTTTTTCAACCGTTTATCTTACTTCGCCATCTTCAACCTATTCTTCTTACGGAGGGTTCGCAGAATATGTTCTACTCTTCCATACATATCTATTGGCTGTGTCATCTGAATTCAGTCTCTTAAAAATATAAATTAAACTAAAGTAAAATTAACGGCAATAAATTTAAGTATGCTTAAATAAAACGACCGCGATCAAAGGAAGGCACTCAGACTAGAAATTCAATCTGGACCACACTGACAAGGAGATTTATTATTTTGTAGAAAAGGCACTCTTCGACTTGGAACTGCACCAAGCGTATGTTCGATGCTCCTTTAGAATTTTTCGAAAAGCAACGATATGGTACCCGTAGAATTCTTTTATGCGGTGAACCGATATTGGGCATTTTAAACTACATTCTTAACTACATCTAATAGCTACAAATGCGTGAAAGAAGAGTTAAATGTTTTTCGACAGTACCTTCTTGTTATATGGTTTGTGGTTTGACTCAGAAAAGAAATTAAATTCTAAAAATTTTAAAAGATTATCAGTTATTGAGATACTATGCAAAATATTTATTTTACATTTTTTTAGGAAAAAATTCGTGATATTAAAATTGAAAACGAACGTTCAAATTTAAGCTAAAGCTTTTAATTAGAGAGCAAGCAGCGCGGCCGGGTTACGGCGAAACTATAGTTTTTCATCAAAACTTTCAGTGTTGCTGAATATTTCTTTTTTCTCATTAAACTTGTTAACACTTTTGCCTTCGTTTATTCGTTGCTAAGTTATTTGAAGTTACTTTTTTACTACCTTCTCTACTTATCTAACGTGCTAATAAGCTCTTCAGCAATAACTTGAATGCTTATTTACTGGTTTAAACACACATCATAATAATTCGGTCAGTAGACTAATAAAATGTTATAATATTAATGATTTTACGTATTTCTAAGGCCCTCGTCATTTGCGAAGATAACATTATTCAATCATAATAGTAAACTTATGAGGTTATAAAATTAAATTTCCGCTTCTTTAAAAACATTCTTCGAATATTAATTTCAATTAGTATATGTACAAAGGTTAAATAAATAAACAAAAAAAGCTAAATTTTATCTCAGTAAAAAAAGAACTTTTTAAACACTCCAAACCCGTATGGACAATAAGTTGTTGCACCGAGTCCGCATCGGAAGCAGCCAGATGCGGGCGGCGTGAAACGAGATTACCGCCCCGGGAAAATTGTATCTCGCGGCGATCACGACGAGATACATAGCATTGCAATCCCGACACCGCACGTCTACTAGGCCTTAACACGTTAAAACAGTCTATTTCTACAATTTAAGAACAATCAAATGAATAATTAAAATAATGTGAAACCGACGTGAATTCTTAGATGTATTAACATAAAAACGGCGACAGAAGTACTTCTGGACCGCTACAAATGTAAGTCCGTGGTCTCAACCTACTTATAGAGTTACGTGTATAGAGAACGGACTCATAATTATAATCATCAGTATGCAGAACATCGTAGACAACACTAACTGGTATTAAAAGACAAACTTTATAACAACCAACATAGTCTCGCTCTTCTGTTCTAGTCCAATCATAACCCTATATTTCTTCAATGTCTGCGCTTTCGTCGCTCCATCTTGCAAGTGGTTACAATTCTATACCTTTTATTTATTTCTCTCTTCGAAGATAATTGTTGCATCGTTTGAACACCACAAACAAATTCCTCTGGATCTTTAACGAACTAATTTGTTAAAACTATTACTGCGAAAGACTCTAACGAAACCAGTTAGGGCGGCGAGCGCAGACAAAGCGGGCGCTCGAAAACAATTGCCTCAGTAAACTGCACCTGCTCTAAAGTGATAATGAAACTAATTTAAATTTAGTTTTCTCTCAAGGCAAATTTATCCGCTAAAGGAGTTTTATTTTCCACTAGCTGTCGCCAGCGACTCGTAAACAAGACTTAATTAGTAGCCTAGGTGTTCTTGTAGACAATGTATTCTAAATCTGTACCAAATTTCATCCAGATCCATAAAACCTTCATATCTCTCTGTCGAAGTCCGCTTTGTTTGTTTGGACAGGACTTTCAAAGGAAGGTAGCTGATTTACGCGGGAACACCATAGGCTAGTTTTTTAAAATTCTATCTTGAGGATGACGGCTTTCAAATGATAAATTTCCAGTAAAAATTACATTGTATTTCAATAGACTACACTTTGTGAAAATGGAATGTTCTGATGCATGAATATTATCATTTCAAATAACGCTGTAGCAACCAGACCCACCTAACAATTTATCCCTTAAATTTTAATATTATCATAACAGTTGAAGTATGTTATTGGACGGGAGCTGAATTTACCTCACATATAATAAATTCATTTTAGTTACAGTGGCTTTCGGAGAGGGACAAAAGGTTGAGCCATATTTACTTCCGATGTCCAATTTTCCGAACAAAATTGGATAGATACTCGAGCGGCCACTCCACGGCGCTGCATTTACACTGCTAAATGAAGTACAGTGTACGTTTAAAATTCTTTATTACACGCGAGTAGATAACAATCGGAAAGTCAATTCAACGGTATACTTTAAAATACACCTCTGTGTAATGCTCAACTGTATAATAGGATAACACAACTGTTTTCCAATATAAAAGATATTAGAATTTGTTTTAAACTTACTTGGTTTTATTCACAAGACTACAAAGGACATTTTTCTGTTTAATTCTATAATTTTGTATTTTTCATAAAAGGCAAGGGCATTCGTCTAGAGCCACTCTTAGTGTTAAAATATATTTATAATACAGTAACGCGGTGCACACAAAAAAACAAAACAAGCGAGTTAAATGAGCGTGAAGTGAAATGCTAAATATTTACTCGAGTTAAACACGAAAAACAAAAGATAAAACAGAAACGAGTACAAATTGTTCACAAAAGAGAAAATAATCAAGGCATGCGGGCACTTTTGTTCCGTGAATTTATTGTTATGCGTAATTATCTAAAGGGAAAATTCGCCGACTTGCTCCGACGTTTGAAATAAAAATGAACCCGTCGACACAGTCACATATATGTTTTTTTTTTTAATTTTAGTTTTTATTATCATGAAGAATTGAATTAGGTAATATTCTCAAATATACTTTGCAATTGATTCCAAAATAAATATCACGCGGCATAAATGCAACAAAAAATGGAACGTTCGAAAATGTGAAATTTAAAAAACATATACCTTAAAAACACTGTTGCAACGATTGTGAAAAATTTATGTTTCTGTTGCTTTTTCCATTCGTATTTTAATTCATTGTCGGCGACGTGTCCGCTGCACAAAAAACTTTTGCACAGAACAAACACGCTGCGCCGTGCCGTGAATAGACTTTTAACAAGCCCCGTGTCGTTTGTACGCGGATTGTATTAAAATCGTTACCAGATTTTATTGCTCAATAAAATATTTCACTAACACTACTTCAAAGCCTCGGAACTATTTAGAAGTAATTTAGTGGTGTGTTTTTCTGTCGAAAATCCTGTACGAGAATGTATTGACCTCTCTATTTTTTAAATAGAATGAAATCAAATAGAATCGCAACAATCAATAGTGCAAAAAAGGAGTAATCGGCAACAATCACGTTTTTCAAAAATCTTTATAGTGTTAAACTGTTTAAAGCAATAATATAGAAATTATCTCTTTTACAACCTTTTTCTAAAGAATAGTGTTAAAATTTTCGAAACAAAACATGAAGACCCTAGTGTTTCAAACAAAAATGAATAGATGGCGCACCAGCCGTGTTAATGGATGTGGGGTGAGAATGATCTATTACACCCTTTCAGAGTAGTCAATCCCGCCTAAGTCCGATACACTTTTTTTTGAACAAGGCTCATAAGCGATTCACTTCACTATGGGGATATACAGCAACTGAGTTGACACGTCTAGAATAGGAGTACTCGTCTGTACGACGTGCCAACTAAAGCGCCTACACTATAACGGCATTATCACAAAAGTTTTGAAGCTATTACTGTCTACCTTCAACATTTATGAAATGTAATTTAAAAAAATCTTCTTTTTATTTCAGTTGAAAAAAATAGAAGCCGGAGTACTCGTAGATTTGCGCATAGATGAACATAACATTGATTTTATTAAAAATACATCTGAAACGCACACGCGTAGATGTACGAAAATAAAAAATCGCAATACAAAAATATTTTATATAGATTTTTAAAATTCCATTCAGAAACTGTATAGCTCGGCGACTGGTATTCACTGTTACCTTGTGATATTGTAAAATGAAATTTAAAGTTTCCATAACTTCAATTAGCGAAGCCTTTATTAATGCTAGATCATTTTAATAACCTTTTGAATAAAGGATGTTTTAAAATCTTCTTAATTAAACAGACGGGACGAGATGGTGCAAGCTAAAGTTGAATCCAATTGAAAAACTTTAACTGCATCTGCTCGATGTGATAATGAAACTAATTTCAGAGGTCCACGTCGTCACAACACGTGCGAGAGGTCATACTTAATGTTTAATTAAATTCTTATCTTCATACAATTGTCCTTATTTTATTAAATGAAGTTAGAAAAATTAGAAATGAGATTTTTTTTATTTCGAACATAGAATTAAAACCTTGTTTATAATTTGTCATTTAAAAAGGTTCGTAATAACAAATTATCTTAAAACTTTAAATAAATTGATTGTACTCTGTGTTATTGTTGAACTGAAGTTGTTATTTCCTTCGCATATTACTAATTAAAAATTTTGGATGAATGTTTGTCAGAACGTATCTTCAGAACGGCTTCATGGGTGGATGTATCTGAATTAAACTTGATATAGACGCAGAACACTGACTCGAACTATATACTAATACATACTAAGTTTATTTTTTAATTCCTCACTGACGGAGTCGCGGGCGACTAGTAGTTTTAAAATAACACGAAAAATCGCATTTAACAGTTCAGTCTAGTGGTCGAAAATCTTATCTCGTAAAATTATTAATTATTTAGTTATTCAAAAATGTCGGAATGATTTAAACAAACGTAATTCATATAATAAACACCTCTCAATACACCGCGCTCAACTCCGCCGCCGCTCGCTGGCGCGCGGCCAGCGCTAACTGAATTAAATGCATCGGTTAAATTAAACAAAGGCCATTTAATTATACGTAATAATTAACAGAGACATTCGGCGGGACGCGGTCGTATCTCATCTCACCTGCGAGCGCCGGCTTTGCCGCTTTGTTCGCGTAATGATAACACAAAACTTAGAGATTTTAATTACGCCAACAAAATGTAAAATAGACTTCTTACTTTTCTTTATTTGAATGACTTATTTTTACTAAATCCCAAATTTTCTTGTTTTTTTATAAAGTTTCCTTAAATATTACTGGAACATTAACTTATTCAAACATAACACTTTGGACTTTTAACTAAACAAAAAATAAACGCAAATATATATTTTTAGGAGCGGTCATCATAGTGATCGATGTGGGAGGCCTACGTCCAGCAGTGGACTACATTACGCTGATAATGATGATGATGATGATGATATATTTTTCATTTTTAAATTACCATCTTTACTTGCTTATTTTGCGTCGGTAGAAAAAAATATTGCGTAAACGCTTGTTTGCCGATTGTATTTGATAGGCTTAAGCAATCTACACACCTTCGGTTTTAACTAAACAGTACAAATGCATAGTGAAAACTAAAGCTCGCAACACACCCACAGTTGTAACTGCTACTGAGAACTGTACAGTTTAACTGACTGTTAAAATTCAGCCTACATACTTCAGTTTTAACGGTACAGTTCGACTGTTCACTAAAACAACAGGTGTGTAGCTGGTTTTATGCTTAGTTCATATTTTAAATAAACATATGCGGACGCGTATGACTAAAAAAAGTATCGCAACAACCGGCCTAGTGACTACTCTGTAAAAGCATGTTTTTTACCTCTTTTTCCATCTCTATTTTCATTCTATTGTCCGCAGCGTATCTGGTATAAAAATGTGAATAAAAATAAATATTCACAATAGAAAATGGTACAGTGAGCGACGCAAATACAGCCTTCACAATCAGAAATGTAAACGCTAGGTGAGATGGAATTAGCACAGCGTATTTGATGTGCATAGAACACGACGGAACTGTACGTACCACGTAAATTACATATGTGTTAAATTATTCATCTATAACTTGGATATGCTTTTTTTAAGACATAAACAAATCGTAAATATTCTTGTAAAGTTAAAACAATTATATTAAAATTCAACTTTTCTTATCCTTCGGAAATAAAACTGAATCGACCGGAAGTCTCTGAAAGCAATGGAAGTGAAAACTCGACGGAGAGATATCGAGTTGGCAAAGGACACCTGAACTCAGCTGATAACGGCTCTAATTCGATTGACTTTACTCAACAGATTAAAGCTTAAAAGTTTATTGTTGCATGGACCTGAGAGGCCTATCAGTTAAGTGTAACATTACTACAATTTAGTAAGTTATTAGTTTATTCTTGAGAAGGTTATCATCAGTCACACAACCTATCTTATGATTGCAGAAGACTTCATAAAAATGACTGCGGAAGAAGGGAATAAAAAAACATGCAACGTAAAGGCGAGTTTTTATAATACTATTCATTCCTTCAGTATTTATACGAGGCTTTATTAACGAGAACAATTTACATAAAGTACCGGCGTTAATTTTTAACTAACCAAACAGCGCCGCGCTCGCCGGACACGCGTCAGTGGACGCCAGCGGGGGAGCGCGGCGGACGGCTGATGTCACTCGATAAATAATTAAAACAGCAACTTTAGTAGCCATCATTATATTTACTGCAGTCTGTTTACTTACAGTGTTTAAAAGATAACGGCGATAATGAAAAACGACTTCATAAAGTTAATTCGATAAAGTTAACGCGTTAATGTCAAAATATTTTGACCACATCATAATTTGTGCTTGAAGTTAATTGGGCTATTAATATCTCGTTATCATTGGCGGCGCATTGTCGGGTCCAGGTGAAATGAGATATCGTGTGACGTCACCAGCATCTCTCCGAGTTAATTATGACATCTAATTAAAAGTCCATTGTTGTTTTAAACGATGTACTTTATTAAGGTAGCTCAAGCGCTGATAGTTAGTTGCGGTGCTTGTGACGGGCGGACGGCGATTTTCATTTCTACTCGAGCTTTCCATGTGTTACGTTGTGTACGACCTATATTAAAATGAAACTTTGTAAAGATATCTCTCTTTGCTTGTGTTATTATACTATATACAAGCATAACATATTAAATATATCAAAACATTTGTGGTAAAATTGACGTTACTTTGAATAAAAAATGAGCATATTGGGAACGATAAACGACCTAAAAGTCTATGGCTCATTGCATTATTTTTCATTCATATTGTTTACATTTACCTTATTAAAGCTGTCTCGTTAGACCACACTATTATATAATTTAATTACCTCGAGAGCACCAAAGTGGGTACTGAAAAATTATCCTCTCTCATTCCGATGAAAATGTTGTCAAACATGTTCAATGAGTGCGTCATATTTAATCTAAAGAGTTTATGAAAATTAATAAATATTTATGCGACCTGCAAGGTAAAAACATCTGTTTGAACCTATTGTGTTTTCTTTTTAAATCTGTTTCACACTGGCTTATATAAATTCTACTCAAAACATGTTGGTTATGAGCATTTTCGATAGCATTCCGTTGAAAATATTTGTCGTTTCATAGATTATTCGAAACGTGCGCTTGATCCAATATATCGGCAGTTTGCAGACGGCACGTTTTCCAAAATTTAATACGGCACGACGTCACGGCGCGCCACTAGGCGGCGCTGCGATTCAGCACAGCATAATCTAGTTTCACGCCGGTTGCTCCTGACGGCGCGGCGGTGAGTCAGCCGATGTTTTTGTAATGACAAAAGTGACACGATATAACTACGTAAAGATTTTTTCATTTAAATATTCTAGGCCTACTAAATACTCACAATCGCACAACCGAATAGACTATAGGACACGTCACTTGTACAAATTTTAACTACAACCCCCAGTTATATGAAATCACAATGGAACGGGCGTTCAGATTATGAACTGTCTAAAATCTCCTATTAGTCTATAAAAAAAACATCCAAATATACTCTTGTTGTAGCATTTCCTAGTTATTATTCCCTGTCCACAGATAATATGATACAAGTAAATCAGTTCACTGAATCTAACGTGATATTAAGTGCATCTGAACTCATGTCTCCGATTAACAGAGTTTTAACAAGCGCTTTATCATCCGCCTCGTAAAATAACTTTAATGTCTCTCGAAGCTGTCTCAGAGAATGCTAAACGATGTTTTAATGACCTTTTTACTGCTCACTCCCATTGTTACAAATACTTCTTAAGATTCAACAGCTACCATAATAATGTGACTCAATCAAAATCTATAATTCTCGTAAAAAAAAAACTGAAAACACTCGATCAAATACTTGCACCAAAATAAGGTTGATTCTTGGAAAGGAAATTGTATTCAATACATTTAGATAATATTTATTTATTTTTATTGTATGTACATTATAAAGAATATAACAAGAATGGAAGTAATAAGAAACAGAAAAAAAAGACGACGGAGGCATATCTCTTCAATTCATTTGAAAAGATTCGATGTTATCACGCTATCATACTAACACAAATTTCAAGGGTTCGATGAATAGATATTTATTACCTTGTAATTCCAAAACAGCTTGACCGATCTGTATGAAATTTGACAAGAACGTAGATTACTGTCTGGATATCATATAGGATACTAAATTCCTTTTAAATCCGCGCGGTAAAAGCCGCGGGCAATAGTTAGTGATACATAAATTCTACGGTAACGAGTTCCATCTCCCGACGATTATTATTCAACTAAGTTCCCGGGCGCGATAGTTTTGCAATGGAAATGAGACGTGAGTTAGAACAGCGATATAACATCGTTAGAGCGCCGAAGTGCGACTCAGTGTTTTGATACCGAGGAGCTCGCCGGCGCGGCGCATCTTCGTAGCATTACACAAATATTATGAGACATGAAACGTAGTGTTTATTGTTATTAGGCAATTTCGGCGAGCATGTTTACTATTGTATTTGAATTATATTTATATATTTGAATTATGGAATTATCAAAATTAATTGAATGAGATTGGCCGCAACATTTTATATTACTTTTCTTGAAATCAGTTTTCACAAAAGCTTTTGTTTTAAATAGCTTTAAATACCATTAAATGTTCGTTGATACTCTCTTCTCTCTTTTCTCATTTGCAAGCTTTCATGAAAAAAAATACAAAGGAGAACAGACGTACCTTTTCGTTGTTAAACTAAAATATAACATCTTTGTTCCCCCATTAATTTAAGAGTTTTGCTTAAATAGAATTCCTCAAACAATTGCCCAAAAATTGTTCCAACGAAGTGCACTCGAGTTGTACCAAAAATAATAGGTGGCATTTTTTAAAACACAATTGTGCGGAGTGGTGTTGACATGTCGTTACGGTGCGCGGATAGCCAACATTGAATTAAACCGGCCAACAACCGACAAACATATTGAATCTTTTATATAAAACCTATTCATGTTGAAATTCACGATTTCAATCTTTTAAAAATGTATCATTTTGAAAGTTTTAAACATATGTACCTAAAATATCTATATTCGAAATCGAAGTTAAGTTCGAGAAGAGTCGAGTTTAAGTTTCTTCTAATACAATTAAGTAAGGAATTAGCGATATGCAGATTTCCCCATAAGTTTTTCTTTTAAGTCCACAATTTCCGTAAGGTAAAATTACATTAAACTACCTATATATGACGTTTGATTGATTACAAAGTTCAAATAATTGGTGGTCGAACATTACTTGAAATTCGAATATAACTTAATACCATCGTCCTCGCGCTCGTCCGTTTCGTTAAAAAGCTGTAGAGTCCCTTCGCGTATAAATATATGTGTAGTCACATTTATTACATAAAAATTTATATCGACTCGTTAACATGCAGTTATTGAGCAATCAAATCTACAGTAACAATAAATGAAAGTCTAATTGTATATTTAATTGAATGCTAAATCAAAATATATGCGTCGGCGTCGACACTAACTTGAACTTGCTTGACAACTTCATTCAGCTGGGAATGCACTTATAAATAATGAATCCACTCCTACAAGACAACTTGAGAAGATGGACTCTGACTCTGTATTGACGCAATTTTACATAATAATCATTCAAAAGAAAGCCAACATATTTTTTATTTCATTTTTTAAATGTAAAGTACGTTTATGTCATAAATTTATTTTAATGTAACAAAAATTCCTTCTAAATTTTGAAGTCCAATTACATATTCAATTAAATTATCTTTTATTTACATCTTTTACTTATAACTCTAGTAACATGTAACAAAGTTCATACAAAACATACACAATAAAACATAAGCTAAGAGGTCGACATATAGTCGTGTAGTGGGCCCCTCCATTAGCGTAATGGCCACGACTTGACCTACCTTCATGAGTTCCCAAGTCCCACTGGACTACAATTAAATTACCTACAAGACTTGTTGAAGATTGCTTCAGACTTCCACTAAAGTTTACCAAGATATGACACATACAGCAAAGATAGTTTAATTATATTGTTAGAGTTTTGTATTAACTGCACTAAGAGTCATTGATCCCTAAGGGAGTTCCTTAGTAGACATTTCACTTACAAGTGGTAAGGACTTGTATGAACATCTAGTTGCATCTTATTAACAATTACAACGAGTACTTTAACGCAATTAAAACAAAGAAATCTTTTAGTAAATATTTTAACGCCTCACTTGTTTGTACAAACGAGCCTCATTATAAAACAGGTGTTACAACAAAGAGATGAAATTAAAAGAAACAGAGTGAACCTTTGTTATCCAGCGACGTGACCGGAGAGGGCGCCACCAAACAATTTTTACTCGGAAGGAATTCAAGATATTTGACGTCCTTAAGTTTTAATTTTCAAAAAATGTAAATACAACTACTACTAACAACATTGTTTTTGTTTATTAAAATTAAAAAAGAAATTTCCATAAATAGTCTCATCTCTTAGTTTTATAAAAGTTAAATGTATTAACATTCATTCTCTCTGGTTTAAATTGAAATTTCATCATTAAATTGTGGTAGAAAAAACGCACGCAATAACGCGATGTTGATACGCTTTTAATTTCATCCACAAATTACAACTGCTGACTGCGGCCGGAGCGCTGCGAGTTAAATGGCACCCGCACAGCTATTACGGTTGACTGAAATGAAATATACAACCTCTGTGGACCTTGGTTTAAGAGATAGACACCAATGTGTGCGCCTTCCAACTGTTGGTCTGACTAACGCTGTTGAGTAATGTTTTTCCTATATATATTATACTACTATATTCCATATGTTCAGTACAGTTTAACTGCGATTCGCCACCTGCGCCACTGCCACGCCACTGCGGACCTGGCAGCTACAGGTGAGGAACGGGTATCGAGGTGGTAAGTGACTGCATTTCTTACATTATTGCGCCTACCCGTGCAACGCGTAGTTTAAGGGGGGTTGTGCCGCGGGACCCGTACCCGTTGTCTGGCACACCATATATAAATAAATGCAGATTTGTATGTCCATTTTAGTGTTGCCTTCTTTAGCCTAAATAGTTACACCGATTTGGATGACTGGTCGCGAGCATTGCGCGGTATCGTTATTCTATTCTATTCTATTCTCTTCTCTTCTAGTTCGTTTCTTCTCTATTTCT
>JAODUI010000029.1:699035-749626 GCA_027563995.1 Papilio gigon
TGCAACGCGTAGTTTAAGGGGGTTGTGCCGCGGTCCCGAATCCTTTGTCATATATGCAGATTTGTATGTCAATTTCAGTGTTACCTTCTTTAGCCTAAACAGCTAAACCGATTTGGATGACTGATGTCATTCAATTCCTATTTTGCTCCAGAGTGTTATCGAGCTCGAGTCCGTCGGATTTTTTATTGTAATTCGTTAATTTAAATTTGCATTAACAAGGACATTTGTAAGATATTTAACATGACATAATGGATATAATAACACATTAAGCATATCGTTAGGCGACATCGGCACGCAATATCGTGAGGAGGCCCACAAAGGAGAAAGGGTCGTTTGATCTTCTAACAGAGAGATTTCAATTTGCATCGTGTTCTTGGAGGTCCCCCGTTCAATATGAATCGATGAATGATTTTTGCAATATATTGTGTACCAGATCAACATATAACACGGGAACAAAATATTACCGAATCATCATAAATGTACAAAAGAATCTACCAATTTTAAATGAACATATACCTTTTAACATTTCTAACAAAGAACTTGTACACAAAATCCGAATTTGTGACAGTAGTCAATCCAGAACAGTCTGTTAAACTGCTACTAGCGTAACAAAATTCTATTGTATGTGAAACGTCGTGAACTGTAATTATATTAGTGTAGTCTTCACTCCAGAGTTAGAGCAGAACATCAAACAATAGCTCCTTGTTTGCTCTGAAGAAGTACAAGCAGAATCAATAAAGCGCTTCGAAGCGCGGAGCGGTGAAGCGTGCGCCGAGATTCAGTGATTTGTCATTAGCTCGCCGACAATAGTTGCAGCGAATGGAATGTCAATAACATCGCCATTGTGAACAACCCTCCGGATGCGACGCCGGCCAATAACTATTCAATGTACTACATTATATGTAGTTTGTCTGTGTCGATCGTGGATCACTGCATTATCCTTTGCATTTGAAATCCAGTTACAACACAAATATAAGCTAAATTATTTATTAGTAAGTCGAGGCAAGCTATCAGATACCTGACATAGCCATCCATAGACAACTGGCCTACACTAGCCTTCGTGCCATTTCATGAGCTTTGCAATAAGTTGGTATCTTATCTATTTTGAATTACGTTCGAAATTCGAAATCTGTATTCAAAATGAATGTGACCTTTTTACAATTAATCTCGATAAAGAGACTAATCCGTCTTGTACTAAGCTGTTACAAATTACTCTAACGATGTCTAATTTTTATCAATTTAGTCTAAATGAATGCTGCAGCGTTGATGTGGACAAATGATGTTTTTATTTGATCTTTTCCTTATTGATAGTTATTCGTTAATCAATGAAAGATTAATGGTATTGTGTTTTTTATTCTGCTTGCAAGGAACCAGCAGCTTTTACACGTTGCCCGTCATAATTTGATATAAAAGCCATTTTAATACAATCATTGCATTATCTCAACTGTTGGTACAGCCGATAAGAGTTTCTTTTATATGAATTAGTGCAAAGAATGTTAAATTGAATGAAAAAATTGTTAATAAAAATTATATAGTGACATTGTTAATGATGGTAAAGAATTATTACTTACAAGTTATATGTTTTCCAATAGTACACTGTTGGGACTGATTATTGTTGTCACAAACTGTTTCACAAAGGTTTTATTCAAAGCGTACAAAATCATAGTCTCGAGGATACCTTAAACGATACGCCCGCACCAGTTTATTGCATTTACAAAGCTATGTTCCTTCATACAAATGTTCTGAAGTATATTAAAATATTCAATTCGCGTTTTCATTGAACTTTTCTAAGGTATCAACAAAAGCGCAGCTGCCTTCAGTCAGGAGATCGAACAGTTCATTGTTATTTCATGCACCCCAGTGGATTTTATTTCTCGTACGGAGCGAGGGACGAAAAGACGTGGTACGGCTTCCGTTTTAATAAGTGAAACGGTTACTTGCAGTGCTGTTGGATATATTTTCATATATTGTAACAAGGGGACGTATTAGGTTTCATTTTTACTTTTTGCACCAGCCTTCTTATGAAAGCCATGGAAATGTATTGTGTATTATTTTTGTTATTTACAATATGTGACAACGTATTCAGAATTACGTCATTTAAATACTATTATTTACTTACAACGTTTTAAAAAAATCTATTAGTGCGTAACAAAATTTTACGTTATTGCATGTATCGTGCGACTACATATCGGATTTACCTTTATTTATTGCTTAATGTTTATTTTCTCTTAAAAATATAACAGTATTTTGAAGATTTTCAATGACTTCTGTGTCCCTAATAGTTAAACAAGTAACAAAGGGAAAGAGAAACGGGCAAAGGACGTGTAAGAGCATCTCTAACTGGCCTTTACTGGCTATAACCAGTGCAAACCGGTTCCGGTTGTAATACAATAAACGACGGTGGCAGTGATTCCTGTCACGTTTACGTCGCGGGGCGGGCGGGGACCATGAACATCAGCTCGGTACAACATATTTATAGTCTTTTTGTCACAACTACGTACTACTAGACTTAAACGTTATTCCAATACAATAAGAAGTAGAACTTTGTAAAATTAATTAAATAAATAATTATGTCGAAATCTTTGTTAATAAATTTGTACTCTTACGTTTTCATCTGCAATGTCGCAGCCAGTAGCGGCAACATTTAATCAGGCCGGTGTCCCGAGACCTATAAATCCGCGAAATGAATCCCGCAGCGGCCGCATGGCACAGTTATTAACATAAATCTGCTGCGAGACTATACGCTGCCGTACAACAAACACGCTGACGTGTCACGTGTTCTATGCTACAAAAATCTGCATAGTATTTATTTCGCAATACCTAAAAATTTTAATATTCGCTATTTCAGAATGTGTGTTGTACGTGCCTTTTTATATGAACATGTATTAAACAAATTACATTTTACAAGCTATCACTTTAGAAGTCATGATAACTTTTAGATCACGACACTTTATTTGCATCCTTCCAATGAAGTGCACATAAAGAAATACCGTAAGCATTCACAATTGTGCGAAAATAGCGGAAATCAACAAAAATCGTATTCTGTCCGGGGCATTTCCAGTTATAACCGGTTTCAACCAGTTCCGAGCGGTTGTAATACAATAAAAGGCAATAGCGCGCGCGATTCCCGTCACGTATCTCCGCGGTCGCCTCAGCATCGCATGGAACACAGCCCGTTCCTGAATTATCACTAGAATCTGATAATGTGTTCGTTGCATGAGCTTTTGATACATTTATGTAATAAGATAAACTATTATGCACGTATTATCTCAGGAGGCAGCCACAAACGCGTTATTTAAGTTTTTTCAGGTTTGAAAAGTAATTTGGAAGTTGATTAAGTGTCCTTTATGATTTTTTTTACATCAGTGACGGTTCAAAATTTGCAAAGATCTATCCAAGTACGTTTTTCTTCATAGTCAAGAATCAAAAATGTACGTTTGTTTCGTAAATATCACCAGAATAATATCTAACATTTAAATTTAAAATGACGTTGGCCAACGACAGAATTTCTATTTCAGTCTGGCGTTGCGATGTGCAAACACGACAGCGTCAATATTGCAATATTGGAAATCTGAGCGTTTCCTGTAAAAGTATGCCTCGCTACAGGTTCACAAGAGGAACATATAAAATGGGTCGCGCTCCTGTGACTACGAGCTAGTGCCCCGCGGCGACGCGACATTACAAACGTAGATTAACTAAGAAATTTGTAACAGAGCTCACTTATCCGCTTACATATAAAAGTCCCTCCCATCTTGATATTTTTGAATAACAATTAAAACTGGTTGTGAATTATTTAAAAAAAAAAGTGGCGATCCTTGGCGTGAATTCTTTATGAAATCTAATAAAGAAGTCAGAATTTAAATTAAAATTGGACGGAAATGCTAAAACAATGACCTTAGTTTTTAATGTATCTGCGCTGCCATATCCAGAAATACTATTTTTCTAATCTCTTCTGCAGTTTCATGTTACCATTTATTTTTCTCAGATTTCCGTATATTTTCATTATTTGTATCTTGCAGTTTACTTTGAGCAATCCATTCGCTGCGTCTGTTTGTTTGTTTAATGAAACGTCTTGTAGAGTTTTTAATGTTATTTGTTCTGATTAAATCTTTTTTATTGCTGCAAAATGTTACAGTTCTAATAAAATTAATGACGTAAAGAACTTGTAGAATTAATTAAAATTATTTCTAGTATGATGACTAGCTGTACACTGATACGTTAAAGCAAAATATTTATGTATTCATCAGTTTTAAGATTATATTCTGTTTGACTTCAAAACTTTATCGAAACTGTAATCTATGAAAATATCGCACACCTAATTAACATAACAATTTCGATTAGAATTTGATTGACGCAGATTAAGAAACGTCGATGACATAATTAAGCAGCCGTCAAATAACGAAAGCGTCTAATGGGAAATACTTTAGTGGTATAAAGTGGCAGGCGTAAAATCAAACGGGCCGGTAGCTACTCGTAGAATCGAAGTCGGGACTATTGATCCATCTCTAATGCCTTTAATCCATTTACACCGTCTCCGGAAATAAGTATGAGTGACGAGGGATTATAAACGCTACTTGAACAGTAAGAACGTTCAATAAAGTAAATTTCAAAATTGTAAATATCCCAGATGACTGTATATGTATATGTATATGTAAGCTACCACAGATTTTAGGATAGTTTGCTGAACATAACTACATATTTAATAAATGGACGAAATTGTAAAAACTGTCACAAGCCATGTCACATCCCAATTATCTATTTAGATCTGTAATAATCGTAGACAAAGGTTTGCATTATGTAACATGTCACTCGTAGGCAAGGGCTTCATCCACGCGTCGCGCTTAACTGATAATTAGCAAATGGATTTGCACCACGCCTACACCCGCATCGCTATCGGTTGCGCCACTCGTACTGACGGTAATTATATCATTCAACGCGGTCGCCACCATGGAAGCTAGTCACTGTCATGGATATAATTTGCATTCCAACCGAAACAAAAATCTCGATCGATTCTTTGTGACAGACTCCTCAATACTCCAAAATAAATCTATAAACTCAGTGTTTTAATGTGAACAGTGACACAGACACGGTGTCCTTAAGAGGTTGCATATAAAGCTCTTTTTTATTATTACTTTAAGTTAACATTAGGACATCCAACTTCTGTAACATCCTTACAATTTTAAAAAGTATAAAGCGTTTATTTATGATGTTATATCCTAGCCGGGTGTTTGCAGACGTCCCGGCATTGTGTGGCAGCCATCAATAATTCATGGCGCCTGTGAGTTATGGCGACGACAATCTTCAAGGATTTCCTCTCGCCTTTGACGACTTCGATACTTTGATAACAATATATTAGGCAAACTTTTATACTGAGAAAAGGATCAAACTTTCCAAAATGATGTACAAGAAATAGAGATTTTAAATAATTAATGAGGAGATAATACAAAAATATTATGTTCTTATAGAGCTAGCAGAATTTCTATACATTAAAAGTTAACATTTACGAATTCAAACACATGTTTATATCGCACCTAGGAATCTTCTGTAATAGATTCCGTTAATTTTCATCAAACCAATGACAGGTATTTTCTTCTTCTGTTTCATATCTTCCTGCTCTTTGCTGAGAAGTAGACTCTCCTTGTTGACATCGTCCAAGTTGTCCCCGTCGGGCGAAGGTCGTTTCAATAATTTCAACGCTTCCTCATTGTCCATTATCTTCATTTCTTTTCTATTTTTACCTCTTCCTTCTTCTTGATCTATTTTCATTGGTCTGTAAAGTAATTTTGAAAGTAACAGTGACTGAAAAATTAGGTAAGGGAGATGTCCATGTGCATGCAGCACAAAGGGAACATACCTCATAGGATTATTATCCATCTCTTCAAAGTTTTTTATGATTTCATTAACAAATCGTTTCGCCGCTTTCTCCGCTATAATATCTGCAACCTGTTCTACATACTGTTCGTCGAACACCGTTCGTATTGTATTCATAACATTCTTTGGATCGAGTTTTACAGTTATCGCTTTCCTCCCGTACACCAGCTGCACGGATAATAACAAAACTAATGGGACTTTGTACATTGTGTGATACTGAATTTAATTACAATTTTCCAGTGACTCGAGAATTGAATGCTTAGAATTCTAAGCAATAAAGTTGATAAGAAAATTAATACAAACTGAACATACAAAGATGCAGTCCTATTTTGATATTGGACAGAAAAGAAAATTGACTCAAATATCTTTACTATGGCCTAACTTAGTGTACTGAATGGTATCGAGTTCAAAGTCTTGAAAAGGTTAGTTTTAACTTTTCCTTACACTATTACTACATTACTAGTGCTTAGCAAGCTTATAAGTGACCAAGTAAGTGTCTCTGAGACGGCCGACCACGCTACAGGATCAATAACGTTCACCCACTTTCCTTCGTCAAATATTAACGCCGCGGAAGGCATTGAATAGCGCTTCTGGTTGATGTACATTATTAATTTCATTGGGAGGCTCACATGTCCCGGCCGGCGGGCCTTTGTTGACTGCGTCTAATACTATCACGATTGAATTAATAAATCCAGTATAATCTCGAGATGGCAATCTATCATTTCACAAATTAAATACAGCATACGTGTAACATTGTTCTCATTTAGGATTTTTAGCAGAGAATTTTTGGATATAATTGTTATCGAAGCCCAATATGTCGTGATTTGAGATTCCTGAAAAAAAAAATCCGATGATAGCCAGACCCCACTAGGATTTTAAACTATGCTGTACATAATCTTTCTTAATAACAAAAGGAAACGAAGAATAGCGGGCACTATGAAATAAGAACGTCACAAAGCGCGAAATAGATGGTTAGTATTTGATTCGCGTATCGAAAGGCCTCGTAAAATGTTCCACGCCGGCCGCAACATGGCCGCAGTCATTCTATATAGCGTGTGTTATCCCGGCGCCCACATCCACAATAGTATGACAAACAGACAAACTGGACAAGTCTTACGTTGAAATGAGCTATTCCCGTGCGGCTTTACCCGCCTAACATTTTTTTCCAATTTATACTACAGAGATTCTACATAACAAAGACAAAAAAGTTTGCGATATATGTAATAGTGTAGATATAGAAAAATAAAGGAATTGGTAAAGGTTTTTGTTAGTCTATTATTGACTAATTGGATAATGTCGACCAAATCAAAATGAGAATACGTTACATTTGGATATAATTCAGCACGTCCGCTGCACCGATGTTCATACTATGGGTAGGTACATATGATTATTTCATTTCCCATATCTCGTGCAATAACTATATTAAAGTAAGATAGTACAATGGAATCGCACACTGAGCTTCACTCTACAAGGCTCGCCGTAGCGAAGCAATATCAATAAAAGTTAATGATGGCTATCGATTGTTGGAAATTTTAGACTTGTAGATAGAGCCGTGCCGGAGCATCGGCCGGCGGCGGACGGCGGTGACGGCAACCGCTGCGAATTTACTTCTAGTGTCAATGATAGGAACGTGTAAAGAAATAACAGTAAATCACATAAGCCCTTGCGAACAGTCAAAACACGTAAACAGAACTACTATAATTTTTCGTTTTATCGTAAATATGAATAAGAATAAAGGTAAGGCATGACAAGTAAATCAAAAATCACTATAAAGAAATACATTAAAACTAGTAATTACGTGTCTTAGTATAGCCAATTAAATACAATTTACAAACCTTATTTAAATTAAACTGGAAAATGTATATGTATGGGCGAATTGATGTTTTTAATTACATATTTCTGGAATAGCTAAACAGATTACACTTCTATTTGGAAGAGATTTAGTACAAAGTCCGGAAAAACACATGGGTTACTAATTTTGTTTTTCTTTTAAATACGCATGATGGTTGGTATTTTGTTAATTTATTACAGTATCATGACTGTACCATACTAGCAGCATACCTCCTCACATTCAGAAATGTAGGAAGTAGCTCGACTGTTGCTCCTGCCTGTCGAGATAGGAACCGCAGCTCGGAATAACGCCGCGGTCGCGCTCTAAAACTTTTATTGTTATTAACATCACGAATAACAATAAAATAACCGCTCCTGCGGCTCCCCCAAACAACCTCATGTTTTGTTTAACTGTTTTATCCGACGGATACTATTTATTCAGACTTCAACATTTACTGCTATTAAAAACGTTTGGTACATGTTAATGATGTGCTTCAAAGTAAGTGTCTTAAGCAATCTGAGTGTATTTTTTGTTCAAATTTATTCGGATTTCCGAGCAGGCTACACTGCATCGATCAATTTGAAACAATTTAAATAACACAAGTATCAATCTGTATTCAGTTTTGTTGATATACTCTTCTGTTACCCCAAACTTTGCAATTTTTCGATCGAAAACAAGCTAAGTCAAATATCATATCTCATAAAATGTACCCTTAAACAAACTGTAAGCTTTCCTTTTCATTTTTAATTTAAAAATATTAAAACAAATTTTTAATCTCCAAAGTAGACAATACAAAAAATCAGATTCCATTCATTCGTTTCCACCCTCGTTACAAAAAATCCAGGCTCAGACTTAGGCACCAAACTAATAACTTCCCCTCTTCGCCTTGGGCCTTAAGAATGCCGAAATTAAAAATATACACAGAACACAATCGAAGCATACGACTGGGATTTCAGTGTACCTCGTTGCCTGTACCGCCTGTCGCCAAGACGTGCGGAGGGCGTCTTTCCTCAGCGGCGACATCCTGCACAGACTTTGCACAATACATTTCGCTGGCTCTTTTGTTATAAACGACAAAGGTCTGCGACTCCCTTGCATGTCGCTTCGATCAATTTCTAAATAACTCGGAGCCTTGTTCCGACGACACGAAGTAATTATACTCGCAGCCAACCAACTCTACGTTTATTTTCATAAACTTTTGAAATCAATACGAATAACTAACTAGATAATTCTCCATCACTACAATTTAGAAGGTGAATAAAATATTTAAAATCAACTATTTTGCATATCTAGATTCATTAGCAATTAATGTTTCGTATTTAAAGGCCAAAAATTGTGTATTCTGTAAAATAGTTGGCATTCCGGTGTCCCTGCTTCCCCAGTCTCCCCGCTGGCGCATGCCGCATGCCGCCGCGTTTGCGTCGCGCTATGCGGACGCTGACGCCTCAACGCACCGCACGCCTCGTCGCCTCCCGTTTCCAAATTCAAACGGTTGACGTTCCAAATTGGAATTGTTTTTCATTTTTCGTCTGTTAAACGAGGCTTTTGTGTGGCCAGTGATTTCACGTTCGGATAGGGTGGTTAACGATAGGAGCTGGGTTTGTTGTTTACCGTAAAATACTCCAGGGACCGAAGGGGGAATATCCCGACGTCTATCAATGACTTATAATTCTATTAAGGAATAATTCTGTGCTCGCTATCATTGTTTGTTAGGAAACGTTATTGTCACAAGGCTCGTATGACAATATGTTATTTTTAGTTCTCAAATTTTGGTATCGGAGAGTATTTATTGCTGTTGTATATATTGGATATTCACGTTATTAAGCTAATGAAGAGTAGCATTCGTCATCAAACTTTACCGTAAAACAATGTTCTACGTTCTTAGATATAATTGAGTACTAATTAATTTTTGATTTTGATTAATCGAAGTAAAATAGAATTGTTATTACTTATATAATATACTATGTAATTAAAGACATAATTTAACTTTTAATGTATTCGGTAATCAACTAGAGGGGACGTGACGCCACCGGAGTTATCTCCGTTGTCGCGGGATTGTTCAATTAAATTCCAAATTCAATTTAAAGATGGTTTCATAGAACACCAAACGCATACCACAGGAACCACAAGACAACTGATATAAGGAAGAGTTCACACTCGGATTATTTAGCTTGTTTATTGTGTCATAAATGTATACAATGAAAGACAATAATAGCAATTAAAATACTAAAGCATGTTTCACAATTATTGGCCCAAATGAATCAGAACCGAAACTGTGGCTCAAATATTTGTTATCTGTTTTTTAAGAATAATATTGTTTTAATAATAATTTTGTAACTACGAAATAATTGGTAGTTACGGTCACTGATTTTGAAAGCTTTTTAAACCATAAATAAGATCTATATTAAATTATACCATTCATAATAATAAATTCAGGTTTTAAAATAAAATAAAATTTGTATTTTTCTAACATGACATGGCAACCCTAAGGAAAATTGAACGTGCTTTACGTGACCGAGTCTAGGGAAAACCATTTTAAAAATTATGAATCCCATATTTAAATATTAATAAGAACTTAACTTCACTTTGATGTTGGCTGCTTTTATGAAATATTAAATTGTTTATTTTATTTTTATAGCTATTGTGTGACAGAGACAGTCGTATAACTTTGAGTCATTGGGGTCGTAAAGCGATGGTGATAAATATTATAAATTCCATTCAAAGTTAATTCTCTCATACAAGCAATCTGTAGTTATTTACACAGTCTTATATTGTAGCGTTGTCAATATCAAAGTTATTACGTGGCCTGGCTTTGACGCGGCGTCGACGCAACCAATTTGTCACCCGAACGCGCACAGTAATGCGCCGCCAACCTACGCCTGTGAAGGCGCACTCGAACGACAAAATCACACCACGAATCAAACTAATTTACCTCTGCCAATAATTTACCATATTACTGCACACTAACTATTTCGATGTACGATATCCATAGTTCCATTGTTTAGATGTTTAATAGCATGTTTTAAGAGCCGAATACTGCAGTTTTTTCATCAGTATGAAATAAAAAGAACTACGTAATCTGCGAAGGTGTACTATAATTTAAAACCAAAAGTTAATAAAAAATTACTAACTCGCATTTCACTTCATTGGATCCATTAATAAATTAGTAGGAGCAAGTTTAAGATGACAAGTTCATTCTACAATTTTAACATAATTTGATTGATTATTGCCTACCGTCATGTCAATATTTCTAATAACTAGATATCAGTGTGGTGGCTTTACTTATTACATCGATAACATTCATTAAGTATTAACAAACAAATTTAGGGTAAATTGTAATTTAAATTTTACTTTTCCAAAGCAAATAGCCTTTACATGAAACACTTTAATATTAATTTTAAAGTATCTGCCGCGGGCGCCGCGCTTCCTTCAATAATGATCCGTTACTCGGCGAAATCTAAAACGTTTATTCTCACGTAAGTATTTAAAGTGTAAAGTTCAAACAGCTCCTCGCGGCCGACCAACGAAACTTCTTTGAAACAAATTCGATGATTCTAAATCATTTGTAACTAAACTTTAACAAGTATAAGACGATTATCATATTTTACGAAAGCAGTTCTAGTTGGATATTAAGAATGACCCTCTACATATAACTAAGGAAGTTTCACACTAAGTAAGTTTGGGAAAAGTTACCTAACTTCAAATGCAAGCTTAAAAAATATATATTTGGTAAATTAAAGAGGAATTTTCAAAAACCTCACTGCCTCATAAAACTTACTATGCAAGTTACTAAGGAATTCGGAAATTTCTTTTCTAATACCGAATTTTAATTAGATAAATTTCGATTTTGGTTTGAATACAAATTACTTAAATTTGAAGTTCCAAACATCTGAGCAATTCCACTCCTAGAGTCATCATAAAAGTATGTTTACGTAAAAATAATAACTGAAATAAAGCCGAGAACAGATATTGTTTTATAATAATGAAATAAAAATACAGAGAAATAAAATAAATTACAAAACCTCTCCAACGTCAGGCGAAGGATCCCTTCTTGTCCTAATTATTGTGCCTTATCCCGATTTCACGTTTTTATTTCTTCAGTCCCTTACCCTTTGAAGAGGCGCTTGTTCTAATTGCTTTGACTTAAAAATAAAAGGAATGTCTGTCTGCGGGCGGGGCGGCGCCGCACTGCGCGCGGACGCTGACCGAGCGGAAATATATCTCATACATTGCATTCCCTTTCTTATCTGTTTTTCGTTATCATTTACTATTCAATAAATTAATCTTTTCCTTTCGAAAAGTAGGCACGGCATGTACTCTTCCATACATCTCCATTAGCTTTACCTTTTGTGGTTTCTTCATCAAACGCCACATTGACTGTTGTTGCTTATAGAATGAAATGTTTATTTGTAAGGTTTTAATAAAGTTCTTACAGAAGTAGCTGCCAGTGGCGCCCCACACACTTATCTGTAGATAATGAAGGCTCGCCTGCACTCGTCTCTAACGACCTCCATATTATTTAGGACGAGCCCAATCCTTGTTTAATTAATTGGAAGAAAAGGTCTTCAATCTTCTAATTAAAATATTTATAATTTTTTTTCGTACTTCCCACAATTTTACTTATCTTTAACGAAACGAACATAATCTGAATCTTTATACCAAGGTACAATTTTAGACACTCTTTAATCATTGAAAACTTTCTGAAAGTACCGTTTTGAATACCAAGAAATGAATACTTCAATAATATATCTAAGTATGTAAAATATTAGGGGTAAGGATAAGCAAACCACTATAATCCCATAAAGGATTCCTCCAAGTAAGTTGTAAATAACATTTAAAGGCCTCGCCGCCGGCGCGCCCGGCACGCGGGCCCTTACTCGCAGCGACGAGACTGTTCCACTACCGCCGGACATCTCTTTGACAATATGATAAATTGTTACTAATGGACTGGAAACGGTTAAACACGTTACTATTGATAAGTTTATAAATAGGCTTTATAGCTAACACGTTACACTAAGTTACAATTCGATCGATTATTTCGCACGGAGGGAACGACTAATTGTTGATCCCGAGCCAATCTTAACTTGTTTAAAATTAGAATACTGATACATTAACTACTGTACAAATGAAATCGCTAAACAAAATACTATTTCGAATTTACCTTCATCTGAGAGCTAATCCAGGCTGTCACACCAAAACGTTATTAATTTATATTGCGGCTAGTTATTAATAAACAGTTAATTTTATTAATCTTAATCAAAGTACACATACAAATATATTTATTTCTTAATATAAATGTATGAAACTTCTCCATTTTCATAGGTTAATATAGTTTTCCCGTCCACCGCACAGTCCGTCTGTTACGCTGCGTCTCCACAGCACTGCCAATTTTGATGCGCCGTGCTCACCGGAATGAACCCCTACGGACGTCCGGCCGACGATATCCGTCTTTGATATTAACCTACCTATCTGCTGCATTCACTTGAAACGCTTTACCGCACAACTGTACCCCTTGACAACCCTTTATTGTGTGAATTATGTTTAAGAGATGTGTCCCATAATCGTATTTGGGATGGTACAGTCGTATACAACGTAAAATAGAAAATATTGTTTTTAAAAGTCTATGATCACATCTTTATAAACGATACGTTTGTTATATAAATAAACAATATTAATTTAAATTCATCAGAAACTTGAAGACGGAGATCTTATCGGAGAATGATGTAAAACAGATAATATAATTATGCATTTGAAGAGTATTCAATAAAGCTTCAACCTTAGTTCCAGAAAATTAGGTTGGAAAATTTCAATTCAACTGCACAAAATTTAACTTTATAGAAGTATTATCATATGAATTTATTCCGTAATTAAAACAGCCATGTTTCTCAACTATATCAAAAAGGTTAAATATAAAAGCACCTTTTCATCAGCATAAATGTAAGCCGGACGCGTCTCACACGCTCCTGGCCCGACCACGTCGAGCGCGATAACAGTGTAATATGCAAATAAAAAAGAGCTACCCTGTAAAATAAAAAAAAAACATAGAAGCCACTACGAGCAATTTCATTCTCTCTGTAGTGAAATAAAAAATCTGGGTCAGGTACAGCCTTATACGAGAGTTTGTATAGGTAATAGTAAAGATGTACACAATCTAGATGAGTCAAACTATTTTTATGATATATATGCATACATTTTTTTTTCCAAAAAGTCAGTGATAATAGAGGTGGTACACCAACAAATAGTATGAGAGTTTTTCAGTCTATAACTGGATTGTGTTTGCTGGATTTGCAAGGTCATAGACAACTTAAAGAAAACTGAACATTTCATTATTTTCAATAGGTGCTATAAATTATGTAGATTTAACCTCAAATTATCTAATTCATTATTAACGCTTCTTAGGTTCACATTTTCACATGTATCGATCTCTCCACTTTCCCCTTAGGCTCCGTATTTATTTATAAGTACCACTTCTAGATAATGGAATAAATCGTCAAGAGCGGAATGTAGGCTGGCGTTGGACGTGGTTGCAATTTGATGCAGTATCACGACTGCGCCCAGACTGCGGCATCCAGTTATGACGACCGCACGCGCTGCGGCGACCTGCGCCCTCCACTCGATTTAGACCACCGCTAACTTTTCAATACCCCTAATTGGCCACGAAGACTTAGTTCTGTTTTTTAAAAAAATATTGAAATTGTAATAGTATTTTAATTGAAATGCCGATGGAGTTGAACGATAAAATTATGAAGACATATCCAGTCGATGTAATGTCTTTGTACTACTTTTTCTGTTGTAAAATACATTATTGCCTGAAGCACGACGTAAGGAGCTGCGCGTAACGTGTGCTCGTAGTGACGAAACGATAAACAAATCCAGATGATGCAAACAGACATCTGGATTATTGTCTCATATCCATAGACGAAAATTATAACTACTGGATGACCGCATACTGTAGAATGCATTGGGTGAGGCCTATCCCCAACTGTGGGCAGACAAGGGCTGTTGATGATGATGATGATGATAACTACCGGTTACAGTACGAATTGCAAAAACAAAAACAAAACATATGAATATTTACGTAATAATACGCCTTCAACAATATAATGTTGCAGCTAAAAATAATTAAAGCGGTACCTAATACCACAAGAATGGAGCGCTATTGTGCTGGAGTTTGAAAGGATTTCAGCATGATATACAACCTCCGCGGAACCGCAGGGGTTTTTAACTTATAAATAAGTTACGGCCCGCACGGAAGATTTACAGTGAACTCTGACCTTTATATTAAATTCCGATAGGATTTATGTACGTCCGCACTTAATGGCTGCAACGTACGGTTAAATATATCTCTGGTGACGTCGCGAAACCTATGCGTGGGCGGGCCAGTTCACTTTTAAGAGTTATGTGGAGTCTAATGTAAGTACTGGACAGTTCTAGTAACGAATATTCGTTAGTATGAAATGTCGAATTAGTTTGAAAACTAAGTTGTGTTTCATTTTTGTGCAGTCCCAGATTTGAGGTAGCCAATAACAGAAAATTCTTCGCCTAACTTAGCCGAGCCTAACATGTACATAGCCTACAAACGTGTGATATTCTTTTTGGCCATCGGAAAGGTTTTATTCATAGAATACTTTAACAATTAATAATTAAATTATTTCCATTTTTCATACTTTACTTCGCAACAGACATCAAAATGCCCCTTCGCGTAAAACACACAAATACTTGGACACTAGATCGCGTGCTATCAAAACAGTTTGTTGAGACACAAATTGAAACTAAAAGCAATTTGCAGTAAGCGTTCCGTTTCATTAGCTACGCTCATCGACGTTTTCCATTTGACGCGACGTGGTCGCGTGGACGACACGACAGCGCGACCCTGCCGGTGGGGACGACACGACAGCGGGTACTCGCCGAGTAGGGTCGCGGTGGTCATTAGCTGCAGCCAGCCATACAATATCATGCGTCCTGTGCACAAGATATTGTACGCATAAGATATGTAGTCTAAGAGCCAGTCGTCCTTACAAAATAATAGTCATTTAAGGAAAGTAGCAGAGCAAATAAACTTTTAGTATATATTGCTACGAGCAATATACGCTACGTTGAAATCTGCAGATACTTTATCTCTTAGCATCTGCATTAATTCTATTTAACTTGCGCAAATGCTATATACCGATACTAGATTGTGACTTTAAAAAAAACATGCTACTATAGATATATTAACAAAGGATTCTTTTCAAACGTACCTCATATGCACATCAGCCGTCACAATTCGCATTTTCCATTTCCATTCAACTTCTTTTAACGTCAACCGAAACAAAAAATATAATATGTATTCGCTGGTCTCTTGCTAGGAGCCATCGACACCCGCCCTGCTAAGTGGCGCCCTCTCCCCACAGCGCATGATTTGAGTTTAATATCCTCGCTGAGTGCCCGTGCATTCTTTTACGGGGGAAATGGCAAGTCGGGAAAAAGTCATTGGGGTTCTGTAGTCTTGTCGCGGGGACGGTTTGCCCTGAGTGATTCCCGACAATGACAGGGTGGATTTCTTAGCTGAAGGGGAACCTGTCACTTTGTTTGTGCTCGTATGAATAAGTAATGTTATGTGTAGTTTATGGGTCCTAACTATTAATAGAATAGTTTAAATGTTTTGTTTCTAGATATAGAGTTCCAGGATTGAGTTGTGCAATTGACATCCATGAAATATTTTCCATTAATCAATTACACTTCGTAGATACAAAGAACAGAATGTACAAGGATGCAATTTTCTATTCTTCTTTAATCGCTAAAAAAATATCTCAAACTGAATGGTATGACAGCGTATTTTTATTCTTGTCAGTAACTTATTAACATTGTAATAAATCAGTTCTTATTGTGTTAAAATTCAATGTTTTGGAAATCGAATGAAAAATTAGTAGAGAAAGTTTCAAACATTTTAGCATGAGACGCCCCGCTGCCCTAATAGCCCGTGACGTCATAAATTGCAGCAACGGGGATGTTCACTCCGCATGCTTCTGCTTTTCAAAACAAGGGACAGGCCCTCGCCTACACTTTCGCAACGCTTTCCTTTAACTGTTAAATTATTTTTGTTAGGCGTATCGAAATACACGATTTCACCAATAAGTAAATTGTCATTTCATAGAACTTGAGTTACCTCCAAATAAGTATATTAAAATGGAACCTTATAATTGGTTGGATTGGTGGATTTGATGATAGGTAAATATCTACAAAACTAAAAAAAAACGAGTGTAAGATAAAAGAGTGGAACGGTAAACTCTCATACTTCCGTACCTGTTGTTACTTCATGCATTTCTTCATCGAACTCATTAATATCACGTAAAGAGTTTAAATCAAAATGTTTCCATCGCATACTACGCATAACAACATTCCACTCCTGCATTCGGCGGCGAGTTCGCTCGGCTGCTCTAATAGCGTGTGACGTCATAAATTGCAAGTGAGCAGCCCCCGTCCCGTGTACCGACAGACAAAGATACATAAATAAAACATCCTGCTCTATCCTTGCCAGAATCGGAAAAGAATTAAGCGTGTAGATTTTATAGTCACATTTTTTTTAAACACATTTGACTCCTCGACAACGACAAAATCATTTTTACGCGATTTTTTTAAAAGCATATTTTTGTTATTTTATATTTCTTGCATCATTCGAACTGATCTCTAGGCTTGTGCTTATATGGTTTATGACAATAGTCGAATGTCGGGATTCAAACTCTCGACCACGACATCGGAAATCCGTATCGGTAACCATTAGGCTTTGGCGATTTTAAAAAGCTATACTAAACAAATAACCATTTTTTTAATATTAAAGATAATCAAATAACGAAAAACATAAATCAAATAATCAAAAAACCTTGTCTTCCTACTCCACATCGCTCCTACCTCCTCCTACCGTCGTGGTAACAATTATACAAATAAGTATAAATAATTCAATTATTTAATGAGGTTTGTTCACATAGTTTCATCCTTTCTACTACTAACATAATGACGTCCACCGCAACAGAAACTGTTTGTTATAATTATGCGTAACCGCAGCTGCCGATAATTCTAAAAGCATTTAACCAAACAATAATACTGGTAACATTAAAATGATACATATTCGGTCGGATTTATCTGAGCGTAAAATTTAGTCGTCAATATTCAATTTGTATTAAAACACTAACAATATACGGTACAGAAAATTCGACATACGAATCTGGAACATTAATATGTCATTTGTTTAACATAAGAAATGAATAACCGTAAAGATTATTAAAAAAATACGTTCGAGGATGATAAATCAATTGTTACCAATTTAATTTAGAAAAGCGTTTTCTTCATGTTATTCTCTTTCACCGTGTTTTATATTTAAAAGCCACTTAATCTTTTAAAACCAGTTTCATTACAAATCTAAATTATATTATAATTCGCAATATGAGTACATAAAAGCTAAAATTTTAATTAATAAACGCCAATCAAAGCTTTCAAATGTGATCTAATATAAAATTAACTGTAATTAATCAAAACGATACAATAACTCATTTGATGTTTATTACTGTTCCAATTAAACTTTAATATTAACGTAGCTACGTATTTCTATACCAGTAAAGTTTAATTAACAATGCAATTTGAACACTAACACTATCACTTTAAGGTATAAAATACATTGTAATATCACTTTGTTCAAGGAGAAAGCTGTAACGTCGCCGTACACGTCTTGCAATAATAAACGTATAAATTTGAAATTCGGGATTTAGCGGCGTTAATGAGTTTGTTAGCTTTAATTAAGACGTTGCTTTGATATTGATTGTGTAGTTTACAAAGAACGAGTTCCGTACATCGTACCTGTTCTTAGCGGAGGCAGTCGTCACAGCTAATCGTTGCATTGCCGCATTCTGATACTATGCTCATGCCAATAGTGTTAATTTTTGAACTGCGATATTCTACTGCAACCCGTAATTTTTCCTTTGCAGATATCTTTACCCCACACCTAAATATAAATGGATATAAATTAACGAAATACATGAAAATTAGTAACGAAATTCTAACTCAAATTTACAATTATTTACTTACTTACTTACTTACTTACTCCGCTAGCGCAGTGACCCGAAGTGGGTCTTGGCCTCCGACACAAGAGAACGCCAACGTCGCCTATCCTGCGCCATCTCCTGCCAGTTAACAATTATTTAATATACAGATATCTAAAACTTCGATAAACACTATTCTATTGTTCTAAATGCATCGACACGTTTATAGTATCTGCAAATATCCTGTCCATACAACCTGACTGTACATAACAATATAAACCGTAACTCAACAACATAAAGTTTAATTTTCGACAAGAATATATTGTGTCTCGTCCACAAGACGTTCTGTTCAGGTCTCAATTCAGAATGTGGTTGCAAAGTGCTACACTGAACCATGCTACGACGCTACAATCTGATTTAATGTACAATTTCAATGCAATTATTTCACGTTTCTGAGAAAGCAAATAAATCTTAAATTATTGTAATAATTATAATATTGTGTTAGCTATTAACGTACATATAGCTTGATACAGGCTTATTTAATAATAATAATGGTGGGTGACTTATTATCATAAATAGTACAAATTGATGTCAAAAATGACGCCATTTAATATGTGTTTACCTGATGTAATAATCATATTATTTTCATATTAGAATTGTTATTTAAACATCAAAAACTTAAGACGTAAGTCATTTCGGTACAAGTTTACAGTTGGAATTGCAATCCGGTGTCTTTTGATAGTCGAATTGAACAACCGGCCGACACCGCGCTGCCGGCTAAGTTTCCGGCTCGACTCGGATTTAGCAAAACTAATAATAGTAATAGCTGTTGTTTCTAGATCAAGCTATGTCTAGGAAATAGTAACGTTCAATTTAATATTTAAATATCAATAAATTTCTTCAAGCGAGACGTTCAGGTGGACCGACGACTTAGTGCGGACGACAGGAAGTTGTTGGATATGGAAGACAGAGGATTGCATACTGTGGAAGGCATTAGGAAAAGCCCATGTCCAACAGTGGGCAGATAAGGGCTGTTTATTAGGATGATGATGATGAGATGCTAAGTAAGAAAAAAGTATTACTATAGGCCAGCTATGCGTCTACAGTTTCTGTGGTATTACGGACGTCAATAAACTCCAATGATCACCTCTCAGTCCCCGCCGCTCGTTCGTCCCTATCTTATAAAATAGATATCCTAAACTTTTATCTATATTTATGAGGTCTTCATGCTGGACTCTCTGAGTTTTTTTTTTTATGCGAAATGTGCCTAATTTGTTTCCTTAATCTCGAAATAACGACGGTGTAGCGATGAAATATCATCTAAAAAATTAAACTCATACCGACTTGCATGTTACGTAAGTTATAAGTGAATACACTTCTGGTTGGCGCATACTGAATGCAGAAGCAACGCCGACTGACCTACCACATCCCGCTGCAGTGAATTTGGCCTGACTAACCTACTTTGTTACCGTACGTGCTGTGAAAACTAACTGGGCAATGCACACAGATCTGAGACCTCCAGAGACTTGGCCGGACACGTGGCGGTGTATGAAGCGAATAGATAATAGTCTAGTCTATTTGAGTAGCAAAACAATGTATACTGGAATATTTAAGCAAATCGTACATTACAAAGGAAGCAAAGTACTTTGTTGCTATTAAATAATAGTCAATAGAAATCGATGTTTACTAATGTTAATGAAAATAAATTCCAGAGCATTTTCATAGCGGCAGCTCTTTATAAAACAGTCAAACAAACCTGCTCACCGCATATTATGTATAATGAAAGGAGTATCCTGCGTCACATGAGACCGCACGAGATTAGGCCGGGCGCAGGTGACGCCGCGGCTCCGCTGCCGGCCCGACACGACACGACACGTCTTAGCAGAGCTTAAGCCAGCTTACGATCCCCTGTCTACCATTTACTTACTACATTTCACTAATTAAATTTAACTTGCCACTTACTTGTTTAGTTTAACTAACATAAACACTTTGGTATTGACTAAGTCTGAATTCTGATTAAGTTTCGTTAAGTTTAGTTTGTTTGTAACTGTATCAATAGTTTGAATGTACGTATAGACATAGCTTATTATATATGTGTATCTTTGGATTACAATACATGGTTTTGCTACAAGATTATTTTTCCGCATATAATTATTTAATTGTTTTTTACAATGAATAGACCATCGCTTGACCACGATTCCACCTCATGCTAAATGGTGATAAAGACTCCGAAATCGTATTTGTAGCAAAAACTGACGTTGGCAACTTGTTCCAATCCTTTGCTGTTCGCACAAAAACAATGCTTCAAATCGATTCATTTAAATGCTTTGCATATGAGCTACAAAAAAATGGATTGTTTACTAAATAATTACTATTCTATCCGTGTACGTAATGTCACATGATAGATTAATCTAAAACAAATACTAACATCTTCCCTAGAGTGATCATGATACACCTATACGAACACTGGATAACAAGGATTATATAAAACGTACTATAAATACAATATGGTAGGAAGACAAGAGATAATAATATACAGTTGACAACATTACATAATTTAGTTTTATCTCCAACAATATGATGTCATCTCATATGACTGCCACAGCGGCCGCCGTTGGGGAGACGTCTGGTGACTGTCAGGGCACAAAATGGCCTGTCATTTGAAGCAAGCCATTGTACTCTATATCAGTCTGGAGTCACTACGCACCTCCCCGCCTCGCAAGAATAGCAATTTTTCTGTATTGTTATTGCAGTTAAATATGTTTTCTGTATGATAATAACTTGCCATATCTAAATGTATTCATACTGTGTATTATTTAAAATGTAATAAAATCATGAAATAATTGTTTTATCCCGAATTTACCATAAGAAAACTTGGTTAGTTTATTGAAAAAACTTAAAGATATTTTCAAACAAATAACGTACTAATATTTTATAATGACATTTTTCTAAATAACAAAAAAGTTGAAATGTCTTACTGTATAAAATGTGTAAACAAATCTGTGTTACTAATATATCGGCTCAGTTGCAACGATTAGCGAGCAATGTCTATATTTGCTGCAACCCCCAAAGAGGCTGAACAGCGATGTAGAGGGCAGCACAAAGGGGCCTCCACACCCCTTATGTTTCATTAACGACCGCTTGCCAGAGAGTTAAAGAATTAGACAGGGCACATTAAAATCACTTTATGGTAATGTAAGAAATACTATTTTGATACATCACGATGTATGCACATTTTTGCGGTACTGCAGCAGGCACTTCTAACTTAATTTGTAACAGACGAAATAATGGACCTTATACATAACTCATAGTATTATACTAGACAAGGAATTTGTAGTAAAATATGCTTCTTGGCCTAATATACGGCAACTTTAATTTCAGTTAAACGATTTTAATTTTTACTATACTATCTGCGGGATTTCTTTTTGTATTTCTAAAAGGTAACTATTACTGATAATTGTTCAATTTTTTTGATTTGAAAAAACTTTGGCGTGTATTTAAATAGAAGATTTAAATGTTGAATGGTTTTAATAAATAAAAACATAAAATGAATTGTGTGTCGGGTCTAGTCGCAAACATAAGTAAAGTCTACGTAGTCCGTAGCAGAGGCCAGGAGCGACGACACAATGACCCCGCGTAAATCTCCCAGTCCCTCGCAGCACGGCCGCGGCGAGCGGACACCGGAATTCATAAATTATGATTCACTTGCTCACTGAAAACCTTTTTTATGGTTACGCTTATTCGGTGGAAGGCGGCCATTTTTATTTCACTCGTTTGTCGCTTAACGCTCTTCCCTTTATTGTAGAGATTTTACTACTCGTATCGTCTCGCACTCACATATAAAACCATCGATTTTCTTCTGGAGGAAGTGTTACTTATCAGACCTTTTCTCCCACTTCCACACAGATAAATTATTATAGAAAAAATTGGTGCAAGTGTTTTGCAAAAGTACTTTGAATTTTCATGAACAATGGAAAAACTCTCGTGAAAAATAGAACTTTCTAGAATCATAAGACTGTCGGTGTCGTGTGACTAGACGGTGTGACGTAAGTCAAGAACTTTTCTCACAATATTCTATACCTTGCAACTGTATACGACCAATACACGAATGACCCCTGGAGTTATCATAGATGTCAACATCCTACATGACGTTGGAACACATCAGTATTGCGCATAGCACGTAACTTCTTCACATAAATTTTATATCTGGTACATTTACGTGCGAAATACTTCTTACCATAGGAGCGCAGAACATCGTAAAATTTACGAACTGCGAGGATATTCACGCGGAGTTTTTATGCGACATAAGTTTTCGGGCGGAGACGGTTTTTTATGATGCAGTAGTTCAATTTAAAGAAAACGTATTTATGAATACTACTGGTAGCTCGCTGCTCGATATTACAATATAATGCATAATTAGATGTTTATTAAACTTACACATTAACAGTGTTCAATTTCAGGATCATCGCGACGCCCTTAACTGTGGAAACAAAGTTTTCCTTTCACGTAATATTATATAACTTTGAAGTCTTTCGACTAACGTCAGGTATATCGGACATGTTTGCCAGTAAGCGTGGGTTATCGGTTAAGGACAGCACTTCAATTAAACAGTCACTTCGGTTTAATACGAGCGTTCTCAGATACACTAATTAGAATAATTTCTACAATTGTTGAATCAATTAGTGTCCACAGAGCACGAGGTCGCGAGCGCACTATATCACCTTTCAAAGTCAATACAACACCTTTCAAAGCTGTGCTCTGAATTCGCTATGGTTCTCTTAAAGCGATATTAAAAGCAATAGTAGGTATAATTCGAACATTTATTGTTCGAATTATACCTACTATTGCTTTGTACAAGAAAAACGAATTGTGCGTACATCTTGTTACTTATATTTAAATTGTGTTTGTTCATAGACAATGATCAAAATAACATTAGTTAACACTGCTTAGGGGTGGTGATCTATTTTAACATTTTTTTTTAATTTCAAAACCCATGTTTTTTCAATTCCGTCCGTTATCATTACCATCTACATTTAGCGCAATGTTTTTAGCAATAAAGTATAACAAACGACGATTTAATTGCTGCCCACCCTTTCCATGTTGTGCAAGGCGTTTCATCCCTTCATTTTTATCGCGATAGGGAGATCAAAAACACTTCTCTTAATTACAGTAAAGAGGGCCTTGGTTAGGCATCGAGTCGTGAATCATTGCTCGCTCTTGTTTTGTATTAAAATATTTTCAAAATTATTTAAGGCATTCTAGTCAAGGAATATATGTTTGTAATAATAAATAAATAAATATCTATATCACTATTATATTCAAAATTTGAAAGCCACACCGCTACATGATAAAACAATTGAAAAATCAGGCCTATTTATTGGTATACATTTACTAAACCAACTTTATATAGTACACATTATAACAATAAAGTTGTCTGTCGACTTCCGTAAATAAACCTGAAATAAATTGACACAAACAACAAACCAAAAAATATCATTTCAATGAAATTAACTAAAGCAACTTACTGGAATTTAACACTGGCTGGCGATAGATACAAACGATGATAAAAACATTGTTAAAAATTATGCGTTCCATTTTTGAATTTGCGACAAGTTAATTATGTAGATGTAATGATCTCGCATACTGAGTCCATTAGTCGGGCAGCCGCAGTGGCGATGTATCATAACGTCATCAATGTGCAGAACGTAAGACTTCGGTGCATCCCGCATTACTCCCTCTCAATGGAAATACTGTGTCATTGTCAGGACAGCATGTATCATACTGTCATTATAATAAATGCAGACTGGCTGCTTGGCAAATCACATTACACAGTAGAACCAATAAAAACTCTTTTTAATTTATACATCAAATCACTCAACGAATTATTAACCGCGCAGTGGCAAATTAAAAAAGTCAAAGTATTGACTTCAACTATAAACTTCGCCATCAACATGAATTTTGATTCAGTTATAATTAATGAAGAATAGTAATAAAAAAAATATTACGTTCTTAATTCAAACAATACGCGTTGTAATATCATGTAATAAATCTACGTTAAAGATAAGCATGTATTAATTATAAGTAATCAAACATATATCATAACTTACTAATACTGTAACTAAACTATGTAAATGAGCAGTCAGGTTGGAACATCGTAAACTTGTCGTAAACACCAAACAGTCCGTTTAATCTAATAACAGTGAGCCGTCGCACTAACTCATTCCCGGATAAATCTATTATCTTGGCCACAAAGGATAATGCCGTATGCAGATTGTGTCTGTTACGAGTTATGTACTTCTATTATGTGTACTTACAACTTGTTTGGATGTCTTACGACAACACACAACAGCTTCTGTAACGTGCTTACAAGACTTAATAACAGACCACTTCTATGGTTGCTATATTATTATAGATTAGTCCAAATAAATTGGAAACCAGATTTAAAATAAAAAAAATACATGAAAGTATTAATTTATCACTGAGGATAACATTTTGAAATTAATGTTTTGTCAGCCATCAAAAATTAAATAAAAAAAAAAAATTGTGTTCACCTATTTTCAATATGCAGGAATGTTCACAAGGGCATTTTGGCAGCCGACTTTACTGCAAAATGGACGCGCGCCAGACTATTTTAATTCCAATACTTTATGCATATTTCATTCTCTTCAATGAATAACTTGCTAACATTAAATGTAGTGTTAATCAACGTTTAATCTTTACAACATGTTAAATTAAATAAATATACTTATACCAAAAACGAATTATACTAAATATCGATAAGTGAATTCGAGAAAAAAATACGCATTGTGAAACCGTCGACAATCGATACAAGATTGATTCCATAAAAAGTTTAATGGAAGCCATCGGGCGAGGCAATCTGCTCAAGAGATCCGAATTCAACAAATGCCTGCGCCTCGGACAACTTGCCTTATTACATCCCAAGAATTTTAACGACTCGCTAACTTGTTTGTAAATTTAATTTGCCGACGCAACATCTCGTTATCGTTGGAGATTAAGTTCTGAAGAGTTTCCTGATTGTCTATAAGGAATTGATGTTGTTATACCATCAGAAAGAATTAAAGAAAATTGTTCCGGTGTTACGCCTTCTTTGGAATTTTTTACGGCATAATTCGATGCGAACATTTCTAAAAATCATTTTTATTACAATATACAAACACTTAATATCAAATCACATCTTCAGTTATTTAAAACGGAACTAGTCCGAGCTTATAAGTTACTTTACTTCACGGTACAAAAGTATCCGGGGCTCAACCAGCAAGGTCTCTTTTCACCCCATTAGCCATGAATGCGGACGGTAATTTATCAAAACGTCATTTATCTCCGCATCCAAGAAGTGCAGTGATTAAGACTTCTTGCGAGGCGCTCCGGACCCCATACAAACCTTTCCGCTGAATGAAACCACTGTGTCATTGTTCGAGCTATGTTGGTAAATACAGCGTGTTTAAATTTCCATTACAACTTTATCAACATAAAATAAATGTAATTTGTTGACAGCGCAGTTTTTTATCAGACCAAGTAAAAAATTGTTACGATCGGTATATCGGATCGTTTTTTGTGTCTCCATTGACATATTGGGGAGAGTTTAGGCAACTATTTACTTTTTTTTACCATAACTAAAAATAATTATAATTTTATATAACATGGCGCAGTAACTACATCGTTAATGTTATTAGTTTCTAAAATAACGACTGTAATAAACTGTTTAATTTACAGTAATTACACGTATGCAAATAGGCCAGGAACAGGTATAATTATCGTTAAGTTAGTACAATACGGGATGCGGTCAGTTTAATCTAATATTAACAGGGGTTGTTGTCAACGTAAATCATAACGGCTATCTTGGCTACAAAGGAACATCCTGTGGATACGCGCTTAATTAATAGTATTCTCTTGTGTTCCTATCGGTTGACACGATAAGCGGCCTGCGCGGTTGTACATCAAAACTGCAATGCATTATTGTAACTGTTTACAGAAAATAGTTGTCGCTTACTGTAACTTATTTAAATTTGGAACAGTTTAAAGGGTCTTTAATAACTATACGTTTTCACAGAGGTTAAAAAAAATCAACAATACTTTTATGTTAACAAAAGTACAGATAAAACACTACAAGAGCTAAAGACAATGAATTAGGAAAACTGTGAACAAATTAATAAACGATTTACTATAGTGTTGCTAGTTAAAAGTATACATAGACATGACTACGTTGGTTTCTTTTCAGAAAAAAATTTTATTTATGTCTAGAAATGTCGAACGTGTGTATTATGTTTGAGATTATAACGTGGTACCAATCAAACACGTCGTTGATAATTTGATCTTCTTACAGATCCATTAAGGAGCAAATTACTCGGGTGAAAGTCGATCCTCCTTATATGGAGGGGAATTTCTATGGGTAACTACAGGTTACGGCTGCCGTACGTCATATTTGCTATATTTTATTTACTAAAGAATACGTTGGATCAAGTATTACATAAAATGCTTTTAGTATATGGGATAAATGTAAGAAACCGATGCACTTACAGCTGTCTACGCTGTAGAAACATTTAACGACATAAATCTATTAATATTATGTTAACTTACAATTTATTCTATTTATCGAATGTTTTATAACCATAAATTTGTAGTATTGTAATTAATGAAACATTTATTGACAGCATTAGCGAATACCATAGAAAGTGGTCACCTCTATAAAGGGTGGAACCCGACTTAACGACGGCGCCGTGACGTCATCAGCTCGAAATATGAGAGCAATTAGGAATTAAGCCGCGATTATTAGATAACTTTCTCCGTTACACCGGGAGCCGCTGCTCGAGATATGTGTTTGATGTATACCTGATTTGTAACTTAAAATGTTTCTTTTAACATCACTACAGATGTATAAATATTATTTAATATGTGTTGTTATTAAATATCACTAATTCAGTCAGACATTTTCTCGTGTGATCAAGGAGAGAGCATCACCATATCATTAACAAAACTAACCAGATTAACATTAAATCAAAGTAAACCTAATTTATTTTTATTGCTTACCAAAGAGGCAGTGTTTATTGCCAGTGTAACTGCGGAGGCTTTCTTCTCCGGATTTATTTCCTGCGCCGCAACCTTTGTATCGAGGACCGTAAATAAGGTACTTTCAGCGAAGGAAAGTATTAATTCCTTTCTTTCCTTTCACCCCGTTAATGGTTTTGTTAACCGGGGCAGTCTTATCTCGTGAAGAAACTAGCGATAGATTGATAGATTCATTTTGTTTCTTGTTATTTAGTGCCTGCAGAATACTGGAATAGAATTGTGATGTAGTTTTTTTTTTATTAAGTGTAACATTACTGTGGCTCTTTGTGTATCGCATGTAAAAGAAGCAGACTTTATGCTTCCACTTAACTATGAATAACTCATAATTATGTTTTTAAATCTCAACAATCTAACAGTACCTCCGCAACTGCCAACGGCCGACACTCCATCATTAAAACAAAACTGCCACTCACATTTAAATACACAATTCCATTAAAAAGAAAACGCAACTGTCATGTGTTTCGAGATTTTCGAGTAGTACTTGAAATAGTTCGTACAATGGTGAATTTTTAAAGGCGCGTGCACACAGTTGCACGGTAATCAGTTAGCGGGGCGCAGTGTCGTAGTGCCGGAGTGTCGGCGTGTCGACGTGTCGGGCGGTGTCGAGTGTCGACCGCAGGCGGCGAGGGCTCTCCACACGATGGTGCTCGAACATCTGTCGCTCGTGAGGGTTTAGCGTTAAACGCACCGCTCATATGTGTGGTACACCCGTAATGTCGATTTGTTTTCAACTATTTTGTATTTTATTGTCACCTTTTATAATGTTGTTTATACTTTTTCATTAGAAATAACATACTGAAAGATGACGAAACACATAGATCTGTTAAATTTCACGTATTGTATGCGAATTTCAGGTTTAAAAAAAAATTATAAAACTGACCGGCAACGTCACATTTTTGATATTTTTAACAAACTTTAGTGGCCTTGCATCTCATATTTTCAAAGAGTGCACAAAAACGCACGACCTAATTTTTGAAACATCTATTCAATAAAAAGTGTTTCATGACAGAATTACTTACGAGCCGCAGAAAGATCTTTTTGGCTGTCAAAAGGTTTTTTTTTCATTTTGAAATCCCGAAATAATTAAATAACTAACTAAAGTATACCGTCTTTTTTCATTAAATATCTCGTAATTAAAAAAAAAACAACTAACTGAATCGGTCGTCCGCTGGCATGTACAAACTACAAATAAAATACATTCCGATTTCCCACTTACAATATTATACATTGCTCATTAACACCGTATCGAGTGCTAACATCTCTAACCACTGGAATTATGTACGCCGGAAGTTTCAAATGGCGGCCGGGAGTCATTTGGACAAACAAAAAACCAGATGTGTTGGTGCACCGGGTCGGCGGCCACAGAACACACATGTAACCATTGATTAGAATAGACCTCGCAATGTGTATAAGACGAAATGTTAAAAAATAATCATGCTCATAAATAACCCAAGAAGAACATTTTCTCGATTAAACGCCATACATTATGTTTTCAGTTACAAGTTCCTTAAAACTCAACGCATAGGCTCCATCCTAAGGCTGCTATTATAATTTGAGACTCAATTTGATGAACTTATTTTAATACGCCTTCTGTCCTTTGACTCATGGAAGTTTAAAAATACAAGAGCTGCGTCTGCCGTCCCTACTAACGAAATGTTCCAGTACTGTTACCATTACCTACTTGGTCCCACAACATTCATCAGTATTAGAACTCGTCCACTCTAACAATAGCACATCTACGGCGATATATCGTGTGAATTAACCTCGTTTGCGCGACGGTGCCGTACAAGGCGAGTGGAAAGCGCACTCGCCTTATTAAACGGCCCACAATGGGAGTCTAATGTAGGTACGTACTCTCAAAAACTTAATGCCGCTCACAAAAGGCATGGTTAGCGACGGACGCGTGATTACTTACAAAAGCAAGTTGTTTCACAACGCCCGCCTTTGTGCGGCCGCGGCGTGACGGCGGCCACCAGACTTGTCACCGGCCATATGTCGCCGTATTTAGAACAATTGCTGCATTCACTGGTTACTTTTATAAATACACTAAATAAACTCCCACGAGTATAATAACTCAAAGACATATCTTCAGCAACGAAAATTGACACTTGATTTTCCTGAAAATAGAGAAAATATACAGTAAGTTTAAAAGCTTTAAACACATTACATAAGCAAACTGCTATCGTATTCCAGATTTATAAAAAAATAAATTTAATTTCAGACGTAAGAAGGACCCGTCGAATCCATAAGGCACTCGAAACCCCTAACCATTCATCTTAATTCACTTAAGGCCCCGGCCCAACTCCCGTCTGGAAAGCCCAATGTGTTTCCGAATTATTCTCAAATCACGACGTGTCGCGAAATGAGACGAAGTGTAATCGAATCACGCGCCCCGGCCGCACGCATCGGCTGAGTAGTTTTGTATTGGTGCGATGGCGCAGCGCACGGCGACAACAAACAGGCTATCTAAAAATAGACTATATAACCCATAGTAAATAAACTGTAGCAATACTAAATTTAATTATTATATTTTTGATCGTGTCTGAGATTTGTACTGTATTTGGCTATTCAGTAGTAACATAATATTATAAAGGGACTTCATCACTTTATGACGTCGTAAAAGTGCAGCCGCCGCGGTCCAGTGCCGGCCGTGACGAACGGTCTACGATCTAGATTTATCGCAGTCGAGCGGACGACGTGCGCCGGAGTTCCAGTACTTTTGATTTACGACTTCGTACAGCTCACTTTCTGAAATACTTAACTATCACAAAAATGTTATTCCTTTAATCCTCTTTATCCTTATCAGCTATTAAGAGAACCTCCGAGTAAAAACTGTAATGAAAAGCAGATATTACAGGGAATAATTTTTATTAATAAACACTGCTGATTGTCAAACGAGAAGCACTAGAATTATAATAAGAAAGTAAAGTCATGCAAATACGATTAATATACATTTGGGTATTCGAACTATTGCGGCGTAACCTCCTCTTCAACTTGCACACGCCCCCTTTTAGAATCATACAAAGGATTTCTAAACGCCGTTCTTCCAGCTGTCGTAATCACAGAATCTCGTCTGGTCAGCGACACTACGCTATCACTGCGCCTTTGAATTCTCGCCAAGAAGGTCGGCAAGCTCCGGCCCATCATGGGATATCTGATTTCTGGTACTTTATAGTAATAAACGTATATCAAGCAGATCGTAGAAACCACTACAAAGAACATTGAGATAAAAATTTTTCCTCCCATGCCAGACTTGTAGAGAGGGCTCCCACTTATTTGTGCGTGCTTCGTGCCTTCGACCCAATGTTTGTTCATGTTGTAATCAATCGTGTGCAGTACCTCCGCGCTCGTACCCTCGTATTCTTCTCTATCGACTATCACAAGTTGTACTTTATCGTTTAGCAATCTCCCGATGTGATATTCCAATTTATCCCGTCCATAACTTTCCACTATCTTGTCTACAAGTTCTTTAAACTCCATCATATCGAAACTTTTAGTAACATCAAAGAAAATATAACCGCCACAAATTTTACAACAATGGCCGATAGGTTTGATGGGATGCACGCAAGTCGGTACCGGGCAGTACTTCGAGGAGCAGTCGGTTTGTAAAAAGTTATCTTGACACGGGCAACCAGATCTCGACTGGCATTGCCTATCCCCGATGACCAGTCCCACAGAGTACAACGTGTTTAGAAAGAATTGTATCGGTGCATCGGCTTCATTGATGACGTAGTCATAAAATTTCGTAGGGCTAGTAAATTTCTGATCTCCAACTTGTATATATCTCACATGCTGTGCTAATTCGGGGAGCGTAACTGTCGTTTGAATATTTGCCGGGAATTGAACGATGTCATCAAAACACGGAATTCTCTCAGCGTCAGGTGTGGCCTTGTTAAACTTCGTAGAACTCCAAACATCTGCTTGCGCCCATGAAGCTTTAGAGTTTTCTAAATAATACACATTGCCCTCTGTGCAGTTCGCTTCATATGGATCTTCACTTAAATTTATAGTTCCCTCCAGAACCATTTCACCGTCGATAGGCAACACAAATGAATTTACATTCGTTTCAGAATTAATTTTCACTGATCCCACAAGTCTCGCGGGGAATATAACTGTTTGTTTGGAACACGGAAGTTTGCCGTTTTTAAAATTAATAGGTAAATTGAAGCTCGAATCCGGTAACCACTGCACTAACGTTTGTGTTGTAAAAGGAAATAGTGCTAGTAAAATACAGAGAAAACAGAACATTTCGTAGCTCATATTATGTTGTGATACAACGAAAACCAGTTAACGAGTGTCAGTGCGGGGAGGCGTCGTAATTGGATAGCGTGTGATGTCTGGCCGTTTATCAGCCGAGTTTTACATGTCGACGTTATCTCCGTCATGGACGCTTGCTATTCAATACATTTCATATTGGTTCACACTTTTTAATATCAATAAAAGGTTACAAGTGAATTAAAAAAACAACTAGAACATTCGCTCCCGCTTCGTGTCTAATGAAACAGTAAAGCTTAGTCTCACTTACCGATAACTCTTTCCTGTGCATACGTATACGTACTCCGCCACGTCTGATCTAAAATGGAATAATAAATTCTATTTTTAAAGGTATATAAGAGAAAGATTACGGATAAGCCGCGGCCTTGCCTCGTTGAGATCCCTCGGGATTACTATCATCTTGAGACGGCAATAAAAGTCGGCTGAGGCACACGCTATGATATGATATTACATGATGCCTTATGATTTATCACGGAGTAACACCACTAGGTGGTTAAGTACAAACCATTAATGAGTTTCAGTGAGGGGTGGAAATTTAATAAGAGACTGCAGCAGCGCCGAGGAGCGTAGTTATGCAAATTTTATTACTGCAAAGGCCTTCCAAGTGAACATACGGCTGCAAACTTACATAAAGTAATCTTCACGATATCCTGAAAAACTTTAATTTAATATATAACAGGATAAGAAAAATGCATATAGCTATTTTAAACATTAACATCAATATCGCTTTGATTGTATCTTTGTACTAAAAATGTCGTATTAAAACGTAATGTGTCTTAGAAGTGGTCATTATCTACTTATCTTGATTTAATTGTTAATGAAGAAGTAATTAAATGTGATTAAATCCTAAATTATAAACGATCTACTAACATTATGAACTTCGTAGACAATCTTAAATATAGAGATCCCGTGCGCATTTGCCAGCCGTATGTCCTGTCCACGTAGAGCGGTCGTAACAAGCCCACTGAAACGCACAATATGCTAGATGGGTAGATAACGGAGCTCTGTAAGTGTTTGGCTTTTACGGTTTGACGCCAAATTGCAGCAGGCACGTTTGTAACTGACGGCGCGGAGGGTGCCCGGATTGCGAACGCACGTATACAAGTTTAAAGTCACCATTAATAATTAAGTCGACTATGAGAGTGTTGGTTAATGAGGTATTTTAATTATTTAATGGTTCGTTTTCCAGCTGCTGTAAGATTTTGTGTTGTACTAAAACGTGGTATTATGTATAACAGTTACTTAGTTACCACTTAAAATTACTTAATAAATTTCACATAACAGTAATGTTAGAGCTTTGTTCTTAAAAAATGTTTGCTATGACAATGTTCATTGTAGTTTTACATTTTTCATGTAATGTAAATAATAAAGATAACAATTGTAAAGTTCCGGGCGGTACTAAGCTGCTAGGAGGCGCCGGCTAACTTGGACCATATAAATGATAATGGACCCGCGTCCTGGAGTTTTGTGAAAATGAATTCAATTCTGTAACAATTTTCATACATTAAGAGAGTTAGTACTGTTAACTTTCCTCGAAAGTATAACACAATATCTAATCTAAAAATACATAAATATTTTTAATGCTTACTAACAATGCATTTTATATTCATCTGAAGTGTAAACTTGTGTCAAATCCCGACAAGTCATACTGGATGAAGCTACAAGTGTACTGTAATTAGACTAGTCATAAGTGAGCTCGGTGTCGAGTGCAGCGGGCGACTGTTTGCGTTTAATAAGAGACGAGAAAGCTCGAGCCGTCTTATCTGAACGCGGCAATATACTACTGCGCTAGAGACGCCGGCAGAGCGAATCGTTGACTCACTATTTGTACTTGTTAAGACGAATTAATAGCAATATTTTATAAAACTTATCTACTTAATTATATTTAAAAATAGGATAGAACAGATTTAGAAAACTACCACAGCAGTGTTTCGGCCGTACTCGCCTCGTTGGATGGACTGCCAGCTGAAAACCCTTTTCCATACATACAACGCACTTCAGATCTCAAACTAAATCAATGTTTATACATTATATTGGTATTTAAATATAGCATCTGTACGTGGTCCTTTTTATTTTTTTTTTTGCTATTTTTCAAGAATATCAAGATTACTAAATATATTTTCCCTTAGCAGAATGAGCGGATATATTAGGATTATTGTGGTTTGCTGTTTTTGGAATATGATCTAAATTTCCTTAGTTTTTTTAGTTGTTAACTACTGTAACTGTCGAGCGGAGCACTTGTGACGCAAGGCCTTTGCAGAATGTCAGTGTTTCTAGGCCCAAGGGGTAGGAATATAAAGTTGAGCAAAGGCCCAATCTTTTCAGCATTGCAGCACATAGCGACGTATTTTTTTACATTATTTATAATTGAAGTTTTTTTCAATGTCGTTTGTTTATTAGTTTAAGAGCTTGTGTTGTAATATTTTTGGAATTGATTAAATAATTATTATTATTACTAAAAAGTTTTCTAACAAGCGTTATTCTGGCAACATGCTTAGTAAATTTTGAAGTAAGATTGCCTCAGTGATGTGTACACAAGTAAGCGCACTTCAAGTCCTCTCAAAGGAATACTTGAAACTTTATTAACTGCAATTACACTCGCTAACTACATGCACTTCCTCCTTGTGAATTAAGTGCGTACGTGCGACGTGGGAGACTGGTTTGAGTTGACAACAGTTTGACACACACGTGCTAATTGTTGCAATAAGTAAGTCACAGTCATTACTTAAACTGTAAATATTAGAAACTATGGTTGTATTAAAGAATTTTTGTACATCAAAAGTATGTAAATATTTTAATAGAAATAGGGTTTTAATATTGCCTAATCATAGCGTAATAAAGTTGCGAGAAAACATCGTATCTACGGTCGTGATTTTGGTGCGTCGCGCGGCGGAAGATGGCGCGAGATTAATCGTGACGTCACCGCCGGAAGTGCCGTATGTGGAGGGGGCGCAGGCCGGACGTCCGGCCGGCGGACCGGGGTCTGCTGGGGCCCGCCAGCGACTCCCTCGACCGTATTAAAATATTTACTAAGAAAATGCTGTTTCGGTAACGTGTTTTACATGAACTTCTATACAAATGTAAATATTACAATTTGGCCATAATAAAGTATTTTCTTTTTTTATTAACATGTAAAATTCCTCCATAATTAGAAAGTTTTATTGAAGAGATGTCAACGAGCATTTAAATTGTTATTACCAGGATTTATTATAATTCTGTTTCATTCTGTCTACTCCGTTTCTATTAAAAAGAGTGTATTTAATTACATGTTCTCCAGACGCTCTCTACCATCACGTTTAGTCCCGCGGGCGCTCTACGTCGCTTCCGTGTGAAGGCGAGGCTTGTGAGCGCAGCCGCATAATCCCCGCGACACCTTACTTGACGTACACTATAAATTCACACGGCGTATTATTCTACATGTTTTTAACAAATGATCTATTTTCCAACTTTACTGATAACATGGTCTTTTTCAACTCTTTTAGAAATTACACTTACCGCATTGTGAATTGAAAATGTCGCAGTTAAAAAATCTTTTTGAAACATTAAACCTAAAATAACCATTCATAGCTAATTCAATCAGATACCCGCCTATTTCTCCAAACCTGACGTATATTAAATAGAAAAACCGCAACCTTGACCATGGAAAATTCTTCATCACTGCCTTCCTAAGTTACAACGAATATACATTTGCTTAAAATCTTACTATAAGGTGTCGTCATCTTTATCTCGTAGTATAGCAGACACACAGACAGTAGTGATGTCGCGTGAGGCGCGCAGTCGCGTGCGCTCGCCCCGCACACTACACGTAACATTGACACGATGTTGCCTTCGCGATACACCGGGATATTATGAATAACTAAGAAATAAAACACATGTCATGGCTTGTATTGCTTTTAACTCGTATAGTACTCTATTTGTATACAATTTCTCTAATGTACTTTATTGAAAAATGTGTTTTTTTTCGCATACGTGCAAGTCAAAATTACTTCACATTGTTGTTTTGAAAATATACCGTTGTCATAAAACAGACTATCGGTCTTATTTAATTCATAAAGTTTGAATCACTTTGGGTCCTTTTAACTCCACAAATTATCAGAAACTGGAACCTAAACAAACACGATAAGGACATTCTCGTAGACATTGAAAGCATTAAGGTAAACAGATTTAAAGGCAGACTCGCGCTCCCGAAGGCATACTCGCGTCTTATTAACTGCCATTAGGGACTTGGCTCCTGTTACCCGACGAATTAATTCTTGTAATAAACCGGAACTTTCAAGTTGACTGAACTTTTTGACGTTTTACTTGAGAACTGTTTTAGTACTTTGTTAAACTTTAGAGTGGTAAAACCGAAGTGTTTTAAGACTACTCTAAGACTCTAATTTGACTATTACGAAACACTATATGGAACTTTGTAATCAACTAAAGTTTATATCCAAATACTGAATAAATCGTAGTATCTGTAATACATTTGGCATGTTTTGTAATACATAGTTTTGTCAAAGTATAAACTCTAAGTTATTTGATATACAGATGTATCTTTCTGGGGACTATTTGAGCTGTGCACTGTTCTAGGATTGCGCTCTCTGAGCCAGCTGCCGTCGACTTACAAAGATTTAATGCCGGCTTTGAGAAATGTTCCGGCAAGCCGGGGAAAAATCTTACAGATGTCGGGACAATCCTATACTTGAATGGAGTAAGAATGCACGAATCTATCCTTAAAAGTTGAATGAGATTACAAAATCGAATACAGTCAAATCTCCACATTCGCGTTACGTTCTGTAAATTTGTCGCGGATATTAAAACCGCTAAAACATTTTAGTATGAATGCGAAATTGTTAGTGAGTGGGTTATAATAGTCATTTATTAATAACTCATCTTTGCATAGTTTAAATCATATCGCGTGAACTGCAGCCTGCAGCGCGCCTGCACACGCACAATCGCACAGAGGCTTACCGGGGACAATGAGGAGGACAAACGATCGATTATGTTACATTGGTCGCAGTAAGTCGCCGCTCGCGGGGCGCCGGCCGTGGCTCGCGTGCCTGGCCCGTGCTTCCAGCACATATTTATTGTAACCTGCACCTTGTTTGACCACGCGTTCTGCATCTATTAGGACATTTTAGACTTTATTCACAGTATATGTAACTGTGGAGAACTAACATATAGAATAAGCAAAAATAATGTAATTGGAGGAAGTAAATGATTTCTTTTTTCTAATTCTTCCTTGGACCGAATGAGAGCGACAATGACTTGAATCATCAACATCCTCGTTGCTCAACCATGCTGCGGAATAGTTCTTTAAAAAACTGGATCTTGATAAATGATTGAATCCAAAGCTTTGGATCCGCTTTTGGGATAGTCAATACATACAAGAATTTATTAAATAATATTCCTAGATTATGGACCATCATGGTGAACACGGCCTTGTTCCCGCGGCGTAACATCGCGTGTCGCGAAATGAGTTAGTGTGGCGCTAGTGCTGCAAGGAACGGCTAGTGATTGCGGAAGGTCGGCCCCGCTGGACAATGAACTAGGCTGATAAGTTTTTGTCTTAGCCGCGTAGCTGCTTTGAATTTCAAAGTTGTGTTACATTATTTATTGATTATTTTATTAACAAAAATATTAACCATTACATTGGCAATACTAGGATTTACTTTATATTATTTCGCAAACGAGTAATATTTGAGAACATCTAAAATAAATTTTTATTAGGCAATTTTTAAAACGAGTGCCAAGAACATCAAAAATACTAACTAAACTAAGTCTGGCTCGAGCCAGCTTTGTTGAGCGCCGGAAATAAACGTGAAAAACCTAGCTTGCCCGACTTTACCGGGCCGATATCGATAGCCCAACTTTAGAGACTTGGGACTCACGGGTTGATGGATGAAATATTTTAAATGACATTATTATTAACCTTCCAAAATACTGGAACTCCTTACATTAAACTGTATTAAGTCATTTACATGAATACTAAAAAGAATGACCTTATTCAGACTTTTATAATGATACTGAAGCGGCAGATTTTAAAACGTATTTTGTTTGTTTTAGATACTTTGTGTTATTCGAATGTAACTCTTAATTAATAACTCGGTTGTTCAGGTGTTGATCAACCGCGTCGACCGTGTGTGTTACCTCTGTGCCGATGGCTCGTCGTTGCACGTGACATTCCGCTGCACGCTGCGTACGGTATTTTTTTTAATTTATCCTCTAACGTCAAACTAACGTAGAATTGCATGGCATTAGTGGAGATCAAATTTCAATTGACCATAGACAATAGGATTTACACTTTAAACATTTAAGCAAACCGTGAGCTAGGAAATACGTTAGAAAAAAAATTGATATCGACTATTAAAAATGTAACGACTGATAGCTGTGTGGAAGAGTAGTACGTACTGTGCCGACCCCCAATGGAGGAATCAGCAGGTTGATGATGTTCGACTATTAAAATATAATCACATTTCATCCCTTCAGTTGTCGTGATTACATTTTATTCTAAAACACACAATAATAATAAAACCCAAATCGAACAAATAAAAATGCTTAATCAAAATGCAATAGCCATCACTATATTGTGTACGTCATAGTCGATGTTTCTGGTCGATTCCCTTCAGTCATTTATTGTATCGACGACAGTTAAACAGTCAATAGGCGATCACGAAGCCGTGCGATCGTTACTAGAAGCGATAATTAAGCATCCATTAGCATTATGATGCGGAGTAAAATTTTAATGAAGACGTTAAGCTGTAAATTTTATGTAAACGCTAAAAGGTTCCACATTAGCGGCCACAGGTTATAAACCGGCTAATCTCATTTACAGCCTGATCGGCGACTAAAGGTTTACGTCGCCCGCTATTGTCGCTCCGTTGAACAATTAATTACATTTACAGCATTGGTTTGTAATGAATATCATTTTTACATAGGTTACAATGACGATCGTTCATTTATAATAAAAATTTAACAAACTATGAAATATTTTTTCTTGGTTATTAAATAATGAAGTCGAACCTAAGATGTCATATTTTGTAGTCCGTACCGTTTCAACTGTAGTTCATATAAGTAGATTATATTTTCTTTGTTGTCAAGTACTATAGACAAAGGAAGGCAACAATAGGATATTTTTGCAATCTTGTTTGTGACAAACAACGCTCACAAGGTGCCTATTGTTCCTGTTATAAAATAATCATTCCCCTAAGCCTCGACAGAATGTCTTGAGCCAATCGATTATATAACGAACTGTCTAGTGTTGCCACTGCAAGTTGGTCGTTTCTTAAAATTGTTGCCTTACTGAAATTAATAGCAAATTTTAAATAAAGACTAGATGTTAAAAACTTTTACTATAGATACATCACCTATATATACCTAATTCCGAGCAGAAAAGTGAGGCCCAATAGTGCTGATGAAAGACGTAGGTTGTAAGAAAGACTTCATGGCCAAGTTATGAATATTTTGCTATTACAATGTCTTGTCCCTCGTGTTACTTTAGCACCTGAAAAGAAATAAAAGTTCAAACAGAAAACGACTCAAAGTATTTGACCAAATCGTAACACACCGACTGGAGCCTCGGCGAGGAATGAGTGAAAGGCAGCGACTACAAAGGAATCAATTTATCAGGACAACGCGTGTTGAAAGGTCAGGAGTTATTGTGGAAGCCGCGGGGGACGCCTATTGATTTGGGTTCTTTCACCTTAATCCTCTTTGTTGGGGGATTAGGGGTTGGATTAAAAAGTCGCTTCGTGCGACTCCGGTAGAGGGCGTAACTCGAGTCCTTTAATTTCGTTTATAATGAGACAGGTAGGCTTCTTAGGTCTTGTTGTGGAAGGACGAATGGACTAATCCGTTTTTTTTCTAGATATGGTTAACCAATATATAAGCAAGAATGTAATGAAAATGAAAAGTCTGAAAAAACTTTTGTACGAAGTATAGAGGTACTTTCGAGTCGGACCCTGAACTGTTTAAGAATGAAAGTCAGTAGAACTTGACTATGAATCGCTTGTTAACTTCTAAATCATTTGTTATATAAGTATCTAAGCAATTTTCTTGTAAATCTCATTTCGTATCAAACGCTACAATGAAATTTCAATTCGGATCATGATAGTCTAACGACCTCGGACCGAAAATTCGAAAATGAGAAAAGTTTAATCCTGAACAAAGATGGGCGCGCGTCTGCTTGATGGTCAAATATTAACTTTATACTTTTTACACAGATTGCATGAAATTTCCTTAGATTTAGACAAGGAACGAAATCGCTTTCGTTTAATAGGAACAAAAATTTATTACTTCATTTTGAGTATTTCATGTTTTAAAATATCTCGGACGTTGGCACCGAACATTGTTACCCTGTCATTTAAAACAATTAAATTCAACTAGCAGGTCACACCGTGTTAAAAATCACAAAGTTAAGAGAGACCAAAAAATTATAACTTATCTTCTTAGTCATTCAAAGAATTGATAAGAAATCCATTTTATGTGCACCGAGCAGCGCGGGACACCGTACATTAATAAATTGTTAACACTTGTCATAACATCAAAAATATTACTCCGGGAACGAAGATGTTGCGAGGCGGTATTTAATTTAAAATATCCTACACAAGAGAACGTAGACTTTAACTCCTGAGTCGTACGATTCAATTCGAATTAACATGGTAATTCATTATCTCCTCCTTAATTGTTACACAGGAATAATGTTTAGTTTCGTTTGTTTTGCGATTTGGATGATCATTACTTTTAAATGGTTATATATTTTACTACCATACAATTAAAGTTGAATTTCGTTTGTTGTGTAAACTGAAATGTTGTTTGAAAACGCCCGCTGAGCGCAGCCGAGGCGATCATAACAAATCATCGCGATAGTTAAGCCGTGTACACACTTCAGCAGTCCGCCAAATGCTTTTTAAGTAACAAAGTTAGCGCGTTATCATTTGTTCGAGTACAGCGCGAAATTTATAGCTTGTCTCAACAACTGAAAAAACTGTTTTAATTCCATTTTTAACTTTTCCAACATTTAGTATAAAATTGTGATTTACAAAAAAAGAAATCCATTTACAACCGTACTCCTCGATTTAGATGTAGGAACTCTGCTCTATCTTTGTTAGCATCATTTTTTTATGGTAACATTAATTTTCCTTTTCTTTTTTTTAACCATACCTACCCTAGGCCATAGCACACGGAGTCTACGCAGCCAATTATTTCCCCGTCACAAAAAGACTTAGACGTACAAAATAATAATGTAGACACGTCCCGCAGTCGCGCGTAGACTAGTACTAAAGGTAGGTGCTCGCCGACGTCAACGCGGTCACTCTAACTCAGCTTATTAAGAACTTTGTTGCTGCGATGTAATTACTACTGTTTTGTATTTGTTAGTAATTTATCTTGCATTCATTTTGACGTAAGAATTGAACTGATCTCGTTAAATCAAATTAGGTTGATGGTTGGTGCGATGTAAGTATATAGATGAGTGCTTATTGAATTGTCTTAAACGTAAAAATTGGAAGTTATTAAGTTCTGATTCTCAGGAGGACCGCATACCGTGGAAGGGATTGGGTGCGGCCTATGTCCAGCATTGGGCAGACAAGGGCTGATGATGAAGTTCTGGTTATTATGTTCAATCCCTCTTTTACGGTTGTATACTGTAAGAACTAGTGTTACTTCAAAATAATTCCATAGATAACGACATCATCGAACCGTGACATACGTGTATAATTTCTCATTTTCATTGAATTCGTGTTAACAGTACGATGTTTCAAACAAGTACAGTCAACAGCAATTCACATAACAATTCCTGAACGTCAACTTACTAAGTCGCAAATAGTAAAAAAAATCTTTCGGTTGTGACTGTACCTACATTCGGCAGTCGGAGGGGGCCGGCAGTAAATCGCGCCGCATGGGGGGGGGGGATAATTTAATTCTCATGTACCCCATTAGCGGATTGCTTCGTGTTTGTTTTCCTCTATACATATTTACAGCAATTAATGTGCCGAATCTGTGTCGGTTGATGATGTATTTAACCAGAGCTTAGTACGTTTCATTTAGCATTGGTTAATTGATTAATAGAAAATTGTTCTCAGTTGAGATATTTATGTTCGCAGTTACAGTAAAATAGGTACATTTCTATGAGCTCTTTTTGCACCAAATATGTTTGTGATATTTTTAGAGGTTTTAGGTGTACATTCGTACTACATTGTAAGCCCAACAACCTTCGCTGTATAATAAAATGATCTCAAGTATTATCCGCACCTGAAAGTGAAAAAAATATAGATAAGAAAATAATGAAGGAAAGGACCATTATCTCGAATTAATCTCGTCAAAAACATCCGTGCGAAGGGAAAAAAATAATTTAATTTCCACGTTTTCATTCGTGAAACTGAATGGCCCTCGAAAGAGTAAACCGTTTGAGTTTTGTATGAAAAAGCAATTAGAATAATGAACTTGAAGCACCTTTGAGAGCTGGGGACCAAAATAACCAATTTACTCTGAGCCCCAAAATCGAACAATACGGCCTTTGTCATCGGTCCGTTGGGGATGGTGCGGGAAGAATGGTCTTGAGGGCCCAGCGCCCGGTTTTTTTCTACCCTCGCGCCGGGGGTGTTAAGATTTTCGCGTCCGCAATCTTTAATACCTTCAAGTGGCTTTCAGACGTTTTCATGAAGCTTTTGTGAAAGCAATATTTCGACAGTTGCACGCCTGAAAACATTTGTTCGTAACTTTACTGACAACAAGCAAACGAACAACAGAAAACTTTACACATTTATAAAGGCTTATTAAGTTACCGAGAAACATTTTAAACTGGGTTAATCAGTGGTGTCTTGGTGAGTTGGTTAAATGTATGTGGCAGTCTTACTTGAAGGCAAGATTCTTAATAGAGAAGTCTTTATAGTGGAATACCCGTACATTAATATGTAAACTTGAGGATCACATACAAATCATCTTAAATCCCTTCTTAAGCACTTCCCAGTCGATCTGTGTATATTCTACAAACTATCCAATCAACGGCAACACAAATACAAATCACAAAAACAATAGTGAGCCAATTAAACCGCAGTTAGTTTTAACGAAACCGCTGTTGATTTAACTGATGCCATCGAATAGTACTGAATAAAAGATAACCGCGGAGAGCCGAGAGCGCGGCCACGTGGGGCAATTAGCCGAGGATTGCCATCAGTTCGGTAGCGGACGACCGACCTGGAGTGGCAAATAAACAAGCGGCCAATTATCTTGTAGATAACAACCTCTGTCTCAAGCGATTGGAATAATCATAGTGATTTTTTTCTCTGTTTCATAACGCACCATTTCTATGCTATTTCAATTTTCACATACTAATGTGAGTTCGCACCAACAGTCCCTGTCACTATACGAACTAACGTAAAATTTGTCATTAAAATGATTAACTAACATTATTAAATTTGTTATTCCACCCAAAACTTCATGTAGTAATTTACAATAAGGACTAATTTATATATAAGTATAATATATACCTTAGCTATTCTTAATCGAACATAGCCAATTATAGTCTATGTCCAGAATGGGTAGACGAAGACTGATGACGATAAAGATGTTACCTAGTCAAAGAAACTGCTATTGGTTTGATCCAGTACTTGTATTGAGATTTCCATCACTATCCCCTTGATCCCACCAATACTGGTGCAACATAAATTGTCACGATGGTCCCCCAGCCTCCCCCGACTCATTAGCATAAATACACGCTTAGTACGCGGGCGGCAAACGCGAAATGCAACCGATTCGCGACGGACGGCGGAAGAAAGCAATATTGTTATGCACGGCTGACAACCAAATTATATCTTTTTACTTCCAACTAAGGCTAACTTTCTAATGGCTGTCTCTAATGATACCAATGGAAGGAATAATAATAAGAATTCGAGCAGGCACGAGGTCCTTACAATTTTTTTTTGTAAAAAGAAGGGGGCAAACAAGAACGTTCACCGATGCTTATGGACATCTGCAGTACTAGAATAGCCACAGATGCGTTGACTCTGAGAGAGAGGTACGTACACTTCTTAGAGAACCTTAAATTGTGTTGGTTTAAAAATACCGCTGAGGGCAGATCATTCCACAACGCGGCAGGAAGTTACGTGAAAACCGGACTGTTGCGGAATGCCAGCCGTCAAGATGGTGTAGATGGTACTTGGCGATCTATCGTGTCGTCATTTAATATGAGTGAAATAAAACATGTAGTCTTGTATTACTAACTGTGCCAGTTCACCTTCACCCGCCCGAAATTGTCGTATACTGCTTTTTCCAATTTATTGGGGAAACACGCCGCAAGGTTACTTTACTCAACCACTCGCTAGTTCCCATGACAGAGAAATGAAAAGTTGAATATATCAGTGTGTTATAAAGAATTCCATTCGCACGCAGGTATACCTTGAGCCAGGACTCCGGAGCCTCCTTCCGCAGCCCGGCACGCGCGCCTCACTTCCGCTAGTGATGTACCGCGGCCACCAGTGATGTGCTTCTATTGACGTACTTATCGCATAGCTGACCTACATTTATTACGTACTACGTAAAAACTGTAGTCATTTTAAGGAATCACTATTTTTAATTCTTTTTTAATATTCTATACAGAATCGATTATAACTAAAATACATAGAATAAATCCTGTTTGCTTGGTTTCCCATATTCTTTAAAAAAAAAAATAACAAAAACATATTAGAGGTTATGTCGGTCTACCATTAAAATACGATGAACAGACATCAAAAATATCACGAATAAATATAATACTAAATCCAGCGAAAAATATAAGAAGATTACTAGTTTCATGTGAAAGTAACGACGAGCCGAGGCCATCACTAGTTTCCTATCTGGCACCTGCTCGCCTTTTCACACGCGAAACTCCAATATTTTCATATCAAACGTTATTTTACTGAAAAACAACAGGCCCAACTCTAATAAATCTTAACCACTAGCATTTAAAGTCGATTTTAGTATGAACATAATAAATTGAAGGTGTTAACAGGTAATTTAGATAAAAAAAAATTCTTGGCAAATGCTTTCGACAGCTACACCCTCACAAATAATCCTTTGTTTTGTGTAAGCCACTTAGAAGGATTCTGGGCCGATTTTCATTTTAACACAGCGCCGTTTGCTGTACAGATGTAGTGAGAAATTATTTTCTTTCGGGAAAAGTCGGATCTTTATCGGAACACGATGACACCCGAACTGTCAATGAATGATCGTATTAAATGAGTGACATTTTCATATACATTAATAATAATAATGTTCTAACAGTCTCTAAGATGGGTACTGAAGCTATTTGGGAGAGCACGATAAATATGAATTTTTCCGAGTAATTACGAAAGAAAATCTTTTATCACTATATCTGTTGATTGTTATTTATTCTCTTACAAAAAGAATGATAACGATGTCACAAAAATATAATGTTCTTTGAACCATTAAGATATTTATTTAAAAGAAATACTATAACAAGACTTCAACCTAACATCAGAAGACTAATGTCATGTTACAAATCAATTAAAATATAACCACTATGAAGAAAAATGATAAAGAACTTTTCACTTTATTTAGATATCTCCGTCAACAGCTCAATAGTGAGCATAATCACCTGTCAATGTTACAACGTCCAGTATACAAAGCGAGCGCGTTATCCCAGCTCGGTGTCACGCTATTTTCGATCTAAAGTGCTGAACATTAGACTAATGCTTGCACTTCATTCACGTCCGTTGAGAATTCTCTAGCTGGTCGGTTTAGCTGAGGCCAAGGTAACCAACATTCGGAGCACTTTGTTACTAATGCTTTCAATTTTAATCCATAAAACTTACTTCGTACTCCTTCCATTTCGCATTTTTTAAAATGGAAAGTAACAATAAGAAAAATTACAAATTCATTTTCATAATTTCAAAAAACAGTAGAGTCTTTTAATATTATAAATTATTTATTTTTGGAGTATACCAAATGTTTAGTACCCCTGGCCCATTCTAGTTTCGTATGCAGCGATGTAATTCTCGCCATCGCGCAGCGGACAGCGCTTCTAACTACTTAATAAAGTTGCAATTCCTTATTATATCTCCCGACTCATGAGAAAAGAAACCCATTTAAAATATTCTTGAGATGCTGCTAACTCTAAGATCTCTAAGGTACACATTACCCACTATTTCATTAAATATTAGCTGTTCTTTGCGTTTTCACCCGAATGATATTCCGAAAGAGTTCGCAAAATTTATAAGAAGTTTATTATCACCACGGCAACCTTTTTAGTCAGCAAGTATTGATTACTGTTACCATTGATCGCATTTGTTTTTTCTTGGTTGGCATGGTTTATTCCAATACACTCACTCCAAAGTTTAATAGCGTGATAGTATATAGTCTAAAACGTGACGAAATGTAGAGCTTGTTTAAAAAGAAACAATTATTCAAATCTGTGCCGTTGTTACTGAGACTGTACATAACAAAGTTAAATTTTTCTAAATCGATAGTATGAAGATAATATAGAGAAAACACCAAACAATAATATTAAAAAAGTAACAGTTAATACGCGGCCGAATAATATGTTAAAAGAGAACAAAAGAGGCAGTAATTTATTAATCTGTCATAGTAGACGTAAATAGTCATTTTTATGTGAGGAAAACGCACATGTCTGCCGTCGTCCTGGAAGTATGATACGTCACGTAACGTGCCGCCATTAGTCACCCCGCCCGCCCCGCCCTCGCCGGGGGGGGAGGAAGGGAGTCCTCTTACCTTTATTTTTGGCAAGATATTATATGTAGGTTAAAGTGCCGACGATCGTTAGGAAACAATGTCATATTACGCTAACGCGCCTTTTTTCTCGAGGGGTAACTGAATAAAAAATGATGTTTTAATATTACCGAACATAGCACTCGAATAATGGCATAAATTATTTGTTGCTTAGTAATTTAAATATCATAAAACAACTTTAATAAGTAGCAAACATATTTTAAAAGAGCTTTATACTATGGTAGTCGACGAAAAGATTTCTCTCTACTCATTTTGTGGAATCTTCCCGATCTAAAATTTCTCGTCTTGCTAATTCATATGAAGAAGCTCACAATATCAACTGTCACATACATTTGTAATTCAAGAACACTTGTCAAGATAGTTCACACACATTATTTGAATTCCAACCACAAAAAGACCTCATTAAAACTGGATCAAACGTAACAAAGAAGAGAGATAATCTTTTAACAATCTCGCGTGTGGTCGAACATTATCGTCTTAATGCGCACGTCGGGCTGCAATCGACACATTCCTTATAATAAAGGGGACGAGATTTATAAGATAATCGGTCCACTAACATGGTCGTTCAATTAAAATAAAAATAAAAACTTGCAAGCTACGCGCACTGATCTCATCGTAACCTCGACATCACCACGCGACGTGTCTGGGTGGTCTCCCGCACTGGCTAGAGATGGTGTGCGAGAAAAATATTATCACGATTCGGTGGCGCCTATTTAAATGTTTACGCTATTTTTATTAGTGAAAATCTTAATTCCAGAAAAGAAAGAAAGCCCTCGAATCTTTACAAATTTTGATTCGAATTCTGAACCGACATTGTCCAAGACAAGGTCACAAGAAAACTATAGGACTTGTCTATTAGATGTTAGTACGGTTGTATTACATCACCAGAAATACGTAAATGCGAATTATTCATCGAAGTCGCCGTGACAAAACCAATTTGGCAAACAGTACGGAGAGAACGCGATAACTCATTCCATAGCCCGCGGCCTTCGCTCAAGAGAACCCCACGAGTGATGTCCAACGAAATATTACCGTTAAAATATAAGAAGTAAAATTTAACATATTACTTCATAATGTAGGTAAACATAACTAGCAGACACGTTACTCCGCAAAATTGCTATTCGGAAAATAAGAAAATTAAGAAACTGGTCCCCGTATTTGGAGCAGTCACTAAATTATTTATCTTCTAATTTTAAAGTCTATAATATTGTATCTAAAACATACTAGAATCTAGAAGGAAACCATCAATCCCTTAGTTAATCTATCATAGTTTTAGGGATAACAGAGAACAGCACAAAATGCATTTTAATAGGATTAGAATATCGATATAAACCAAGTGTTGTCAAGGCTCATCACTAGGGAGCCGTCATTCGTTACGATGTACGTCTATCGGTTACGTTGTTACCAACTTCGGCAATTAGGCTAACTCCACTAAAATAGATGTGTTGCCATCAATTGGCGTCCACCAGAGATGTTAAATTTTATTACCTCTACAATGTTCTTCAAATTTTTTATTCGAAATTTCCAAACCCCATTACTAAAACGTCTACGTGGTCACATGACCTGTTATGCTAATTTCCGAGTGAAAATAAAAGCAAACTAGAAAAACGCAAATAACCCGCTTTAATTTTATATCGGTGCACCATAAATATTTAGCAAAGAGGTTGTTGACCTATGCTTTGACGAAATTTGCAGTATGCCTGGTTTATAAAATTTTAATCCAGCAACCCAGCAGCGACCATAGCGCTGGAATTCAATTGGAGTAATATAAAATCCAGCTGAAGTCAGCTCTGATAGACCACATCGATCGGTGCTACGTTATTGGACTGGAATAATGTAAACCGGCCATTGGTGAAATAATGCTAAGTAGTTTGCAGTATAGACTCTCAATTGTAGTCACAAGTGTTTATATTTAACCTAATACATCCGTCCAAAATTTTGGTTTAATTTACGAAGTTACAGCGAATGGCGTCGATATATCATCGAGAATTTCCCCGCGTTGCCGCGTCCCGAGCGAGCCCCCGCTCCGAGCGCCGTAACGACCCGACTGGGGAACAAACTTTGCAATCCAATAACGCAAATTATGATGTTTCAGCAACCGACGTCAAAAAATTGTCCTATCCTATATCTTTCGAAGTCGTAAGATTTTTAATATTTCCTTGTAAGAGTCCAGATTAATAAATAGAGGTATTCAACTACAAGGGGATGTAACATCATTAAGCTAATGATAATAGGTACTTATTTTTAACAAAGAACATGACAATTTAAAACTTTCCTGCTCTCAGTCTCATTTTATTGTTCATTGTTATACATCGCAGTGAGTTAACGCCGAAGTTCTAAAATTCTCAGACCCTAAATCGCACCATCCGAGCGCTGTGCCGAGATTGACGTCTGAATGGCCGCCCGTCAAGTTCCCCTTTGATATTTATCACTTCGCTACTGAAACTGTTCAGATGCCTTCGATAATTACAACCATCAATTTAAAATCTATTTATTAACACGTGCATAGAAAACTTTGTAGCTAATTTAAAGGAAAATGCGCGAATGAAACGTTACATTTGATACGGCTAATGTGTTGAAGCAGTGCAGGTATAAAATTATATTTTTCATGCAAAAGCATCGAGTATATTCGCAAAGCCTATGACCGATAATTATGATTAAATTTCGACCACTGGGCGACACAAGAATCCGCCAGCTCGGGTTCAGCAATGGACTTCGAGTCTCCGTTGTCGCCCGAGAACGCCGAAGATGCAGGAGGCTTGTTTACCGTCGTGGTAAACAAGAAGAAGCGCAAAAAGCCGGCGTCCCCTGTCGCGTCACCGTCGACGTCCCCGGTGCCACCGAAGGCACACCGGCCGGGTACCGAACCCGCACCCGGACCTTCACGTCCCACAATTAACCCCACAGCGGTCCCCCAGACGCGACCCGCTGAACCCAAAGTTACCGATGCCCCTCAGGCAAAACCCGCCCACAAGGCACCCGCGGTGGCCCGTGCGCCACAGGATAAACGGCCCCCGCCAATATACATCCAGGCTAGGGACAAGTGGCCGACAATCGAGTCGGCACTGTCCAATAAAATCAAATGCGTGGCCACCCCGACCAACCAGGGAATTAAAATGCAACTGGAAACAGTTGCAGATTTCCGAGGGGTGACCAAATTCCTCCGCGACAGTGGTATCTACTACCACACGTACACGCTCGCCGAAGAGCGCATCCTTCAGGTGATCGTCAAAAGGATCCCGAAGGAAATATCTGTCGATGATGTGACGCAGTCGCTGAAACGGCAGAACATTCCGGTTTTGGCAGTCCACCGGATGAAGAGTAGGCGCCAGAAAACCCCCATGGACATGGTTAAGGTCCAATTAGAGCTCTCTCCTGAGGGCAAGTCAATTTTCGACGTCAAGTCGATCTGCGGCCTTAGTGGCTTGGTCGTGGAGCCGCCTCGCAAGAGCGTCTTCCCCGGACAATGTCACAAATGCCAGCTTTACGGGCACTCAGCCCGAAACTGCTACGCCCGCCCTAGGTGCGTCAAGTGCCTCGGTGACCACGGCACTATCGATTGTCCGAGACCCAAGGACAAAACATTGTTAGCCGCCTTCGGCAAACCGGCATGTGTGCTTTGCCAAGGCGATCACACAGCTAACTTCCGGGGGTGCCCCAAAGCACCTAAACGTAGGGAGCCCGCCACGAACCCAGCTCGTCAGCTTACGCAAAGACGCCAACAGGTGCCACCGTTAGACGCGTTCCCAGCACTCCGCCCTGTGCGCCCATCCGCCGCGCACGTA
>JAODUI010000029.1:749726-778908 GCA_027563995.1 Papilio gigon
GCCACCTCAAGTCCGGTGAAACTGTAAATGCCTCTTAAAGGCAAACAGTGGCAATCCTGTCACAAAAAAAAAAAAAAGACACAAGAAGCTAGAGCTGAGCGATGCTGGTTAGAGGCATAAAATGTATTTTAAAAAACAAGAAAATCCACTATTACAACACTATCACTATCTCAATATTAATTAGAAAGCAACTTCAGCACGAAGTAAAAGATTGTTACATCGTAGCCACTCTGCAGTGCAATAAATCTTGTATAACATAATTACAAAACAAAAACAGTTCCGCCAAGAAATAGCCACGTGTTGGCGCGAACTTAATCAAAACTTCTTCCACTAGCCGACTCGCCACTAAATAATGGGTAACTGCTAAACCATCCACTTCTACGGCTATTTGATACGCTAAACTTGTATACCCGAAACAACAATCGTAAAACTAACGTTATGACAATAAACACTCAACAGATTCTATAAACGTATTAATTTTAGTGTCTTATAAAACAAGTAAAAACGCAAATTCGGTATTAACTCTGTAAAAAGGTCACGAAATACGTAGCGTTGACTCGTATTTTCGCAATTTGACTACTGCCAGTAAAGCGCTAAGCGAAATTGAATCCGCCGCAAAGGTAACTAAACGGCAACTGAGGACGTAAGTAAATAGAGTAGACGAGATCCTAAGCCGGGCTAAGCCGGGACTAAGCCGCTGTAAGACGTGTCCGGGCGCGGCTAAGTTCGCCGCCGCTCACTCTGTCGCCGGCGTATGGAGGTATCCAATCGCAAGCGGTTATTATTGTCTGTAGAAATTTGCCTCTGTTTTTTCAAAAATTAAGCTGATTTTAATCTATAAAAATTAATTCCCTTCCCGCTTAATCATACCTTATGACCTTAACCTGATAGTTTTTTGAGAGGGGCGTCGTTTTAACATCTGAAATACGAAATATCTGCAGTTCCTATCCTGCCACCGTACCTCTTCCATTGAGTATTTAAATCAGTCGTAGCAAATGTTGAAATAAATCAAATTCAAAACTTCAACGCGTCCATATCTTACTGATATTACAAAAGTTTATTTACCGACTTTAAAATGGTATTGCATTAAAGAGAAGAGGGAGTTGGAAAGAGTTAAAGTTGTCGCGGATAGCACGTGTACAGGTACTTTGCAACTTCTATCGACTTCTTAAAGTTGTGCGGTCGCGCCGCGAGCACCCGCATCTATACATCGACGTTTACGTATGTTTCTATATACCAACACTGACTTACAACTTTCTTATCGACACGCGACAACTTTAATATATTACCTTTACGTCAAAACATTTAAAAGGTGTTAAGACGTATTCTTATAATGTAAGTATGACATTGACTACAATCATTTGATTGTCACACGCAATCCAATTTTCCAAAGGAAATCTAAAACATTATGGTCATAACAGAATGTTTATCATACTTCTTGTAAATGTTGTTCATCTAAAAACTGGATCGATGAAGTAAGAATTCATTAGTGTTAAATAATCGTGATAAAACTTGACCATTGCGACCCGACGACAAAATTCTATATTTCAAAAACTCAATCAATTATAGTACCAGAACAACAAATCGCGCGCAAATTTCGGTCGGACCCCATTAATATTCCAATTACAGATATAACTATAATATTTTATCTTTATTTGTCCCGCCGGTCCCGAGGGTGTGTTTCCATTACCCGCAAATCATTTGTGCGTATGCGATGTCCCGGACGAAAACAATAAAACACGCTGCGGCCGTCACCGTGCGCCGCCGTGCCGCCGCCGTGCCGCCGCCGTGCCGCCGCCGTGCCGCCGCCGCGACGTGCCGGGGGACGCATTATCAATTGCTGCTTTTAGTTTTACTATAATTCAAACAATACCAATCCCTTGCGGACTTTTAGGATTTAAAATATTGTCACGTAAACAAGGATATAAGGTATGGAGATATTTTTAGTAAAGCAGCCGTCAACATTTACTATTTGTTTATGCAAAATTTCAAATGATGCTCTCATTTTACTGCAATCGGTTACATCAAGATCTCTCTACATTTATCACAGACTTTCAAAGAACCAAAATGAACTACAGCAGAGAGTATGATTGCCTGATTCAATGCTTACTCTCACCTTGGCCCTGATAGAATGGAAAATAAATGAAACAAAAGGTCGAGATTTTCCCCGCGCCGCCCCCATTGTTCAGCCATCAAAGACAAAGTTCCTCTATTTTTGGCCGTTTGTTTCTGCGCAATGAATAATTAGGTTGGTTAATTACATTAATGAGGGCGCGCCGACGGACCGACTTCAAGCTTTGCGGACTTATTTGATTTGTGACGAATTTAATTTATTTAAAAGTCACCGCCACGGAAAAATGTAGTCGCATTTCTTTTAAATTCCAGCGCATAATATCTTTATCGTCTTCCTCTAATTGTTTTAACAGTCTTTGAAGTGTAATGGCCCAGGGTATGAGAAACGTCTTAATATTCGCGGGTAATAAAAAACGCCAATTCGCCTGTAAACAAAAAAACAAGGTTTAAAATATGTTTTAATAAATGACACAATATTTAGTTTCTTTCCGTATAGCATAGGACATTGTATAAAGAAAATTATAAAACGTCTTAGTATTTCTTGTGTAAGGAAGTGTAATGAAAAATTCGCTATTAACACTTCTGTGACTCGACGTAGAGCCTTATTCCGCTAATAAAAAGCTATCAGCGCGCGACTCCGGCACGCGACCTGACCAACAAGGCGTTTTATTAAAATATTTTAATATAGAACGCGGCCGCCGCATAAAAAATACCCACTAAAGGAAAAACAGGCCGCGCAACAAACAACAAGAAACATTACTCGGCGAATACAAAGGGAGGACATATTTTTTTCGTGAATAATACGTAGCAGATATTTGCTACGCCTTATAATTTTTCACGAGGACCTTTCAAAGAGGTTTTAGGGATATTTATTCAAATATTTACTGGGAATACACATTTTTATAATGTCTATATAAAAATCCAAATTTAATAACGTATGAAAATTGCAATACCTACAATGGTTCAGTTTTCAATTATTTAGGCACGTAGTGACGTGATACCACTTAACATGTTTCACTTACACCCTGGATTAGATCCAAATGTTCCGCTCCACGCGGTCTGCAGAAACCTTCAGACGGAATTGTAATAACTTCAAGACGATGTTATTACATAGTGGTATGTAGTACATAAGCCTTAAACTATTCAAATAATACCTAAAACAATATAAGGGTCACACGACAAACGCCAATGTAGTCCGACTCACGTTTGGCATTTCTCTAATCGGTAGTTACATTATTTTTTATTGGCATTTGAATCTCGTGTTACTTTTATGCACGATATCATAATTAATTGTCATGTTTTTTGGATAGAAAATATGGATATATAAATGTATAAATTTGGACTTTATTCAAAAATCAATCAATTTAATGATTTTGTATCTATAAGCTGTTGGTCATCCTTGTAAATAATAAATAAATAAATAAATAAAAATGCATATGGATGGTTGGTACAACTGAAATTCTAAGAAGTGTGGGAACGGATTATAAATTTAGCTTTCTTAAAATTAGAAGAAACAAAGTTGGCGACTCGTGTCGACGTGTCGGCTTCATACATATTGATGAGCGGCGTTTCCAATACACACTTCGCTGTCCCGGACTTAATATACCGAAATGCATATTTGATGAAGTGTTCTCGGCCGTGGCGCCTCTGTGCTGGCATATTGAGGACTGTAAGAGGATTCTAACGCGGGACGAGATCGCATCAGAGGATTAGCCGGTCTCAAATTCACTCGCATTTTTACAGAGAATTTATTTAGTAGATGAAATAACAGTCGACTGACGCGTGGTTTTAACTTATTTTATATTCTACGAACATATTTCATATCGTCTCTAGTATTGAGTGAGAATTCATTACAGCTTATTACAGTAACATGATGTAGTGCAGTTTTAATATGTTTTAATATGAGATACACTTTCGTCATCAAACATGGCTTCGACGCGAGTGTATCCTCCCTAATACAACGTAATATCGTTTTATGGTATCGACAGAATGAACTGTATTCGTTTGTAAATGTCACCGAAAGTATCTGTCCAAGATATGTAGATCTCTTGGAGGCATCATGCATATTCAAGGGGCCGTTTTGTCGACGGTGGCGGACCGTCTCCAAATGTATCTATAATGGTGTCCCAAACTACATCATGAATAAAAGTTTGCTAACTCTTTCAAGCATGCTAAAGAGGTTTCACTGGCTGACGATGTCATTTATTATCTGTGGGCGTTATTATGGAACGTTTATTGCTCCGATGACACAAACGTTTCTACTAACAGCTTTATAAAATTAAAATACTTTAGATAGGTTGTTATAATTCCCATTTTAATTGAATTCGATTTTATGTATTACTGTAAAAACGTTATCAGACTTTCCACCATGATAAAATCGAAGTATTATAATACCCAAACCGCTTACAAGCAACCGTCATGGGGTCGCGGGGGGTGTAAAAGTTGTATGAAGTTGGCAACTTCTCACCGATCCATTCCGAACATTGCGATGTCGTGGTAGCGGGCGCATGTGCTGCCTTACATTCCCGTTCGCATATCTTGTACAACTGTGAGCTTGCATTGACGAATCACTTGATACAAAGCATTTAACATTTTTTCTATTATTTCTGAAAAAATTTATATAAAAAGTGTGTTATTGTTTGCAAGTTTCGTTGATGAAATTCTGAGGTTAAACAATTAATTACTGAATCAGTTTTAAGGAATTTACTGTCTCTTTTAATAATTACTTTAGCAGTCCCTTAGTGTAGATGTAAAATTATTTAATTTAGAATTTGGAACGATCATTCGACTCTAAGTGCGAGCGTTAGTGTAGCGAAAATATTAAAAATGAATCTGTCGCTTAATCACGGCAGTGCGTAATTACTAAAGCGTATCAAAGTGTTTTCGAGTATCCGGAAACATTAACGTTCCTGCAATTCGACATAAGACCTAAGTGCTCCGCAGCTCCGACGTAAACGGAACAGATAGCTTAAAAGCTTCACGGACTTGTAAATTGTAAAACAAGACTCCAGCCAGGGACAGCTTCTTTACTTCTCTCTAACAATTCTATTACACTTCTTGACAAAGTGAAATATTTTAAATCTTTAAAATAAAACACCAAGTTTACCTTTATCGTCTAGTAATGACGATGGTTCATCATCAGTCTAAGGCCCGTAATATTAGGTCTTTCCTATCGTTTGCCGCGATGACTGATCAATCGATCTTTTGTGATTATTTATTTGTAAATCTAACTCGTCCAAAATATACATCCGTCACACTCAAGATGGCTCATTGTTTATTCAAATTGCCGCATAGTGCAGTTTTCTCTAATTAAAACTATTAAAGACTCGCTCAGAGACCAGTTTACACTTATATTTTATAGACACACTGACACAGTTAGAAGTCCAAATGTTTCCAAGGATTCGCACACATCAATGTAACAAACATAAGTAAGCGAAATAAAGTTACAAAAACTCCTTCAGTAGTACACCCGGACGTCGGCCTGTTTGTTTAGGCAGGTGTCTTCCACAGTTTGTAGTACTTTCTCCCAAGCCAAACAAACTTAAAGGACTTCCTATATTTTTATCTACTCCGACTGCCTGAACAAGCAAACTGTACCTTTGATTCATTAGCAACAAATTAATTCCTTAGCTAACTACAAATACTAACGAGATAAAGTCGTTTTCAGAACATATAGGCTTATACATGATTACGAAGACTCAATATTATTTTAATCTTACTTTAGAATTATAATGAAATTGATATAATTCTTGTCATGTATTGGCAACTTCTACGTCTATACACTAGTAGTTGAAGCAAGGGCTCAATGGTGAGTCACACGAGCATTGCAACGACTTCTTGGTTTCTGAAGATTAGTCGGAAAAAAATAAACCGTATCTTTCAATGGTGCAGGGATTGTGCACAATTTTGCCCATATAAAACAAAAATTATTTAAGATGTAAAATATTCAAAATTAATTTATTAAGTTATAAAAAAAAATCAAAAACAGTTGTTAGGTTCCGTAGCGAAGTTACGTGCTCGCAGCAGACTGGCCGGCGGGAACGTTTGGACCACATCCAAGAGCTAAGTGAAATTAATTGCATCGAACAATCCAGAACTCAATGGAAAACTGTTAACGATTCCACTGCACGGACGGCGACTGTTCTACAAAAAGTATATACCATTTATAAATAGAATTGCTAGAAAAAAAATGACGATCACCTTAAGATAACGTATGACATCAAATTATATACTTCACCATGAGTATATTTCTGTGTCGTTTACAAATATAGAAACGAAGTGGAATCGTGAGTAAGTTTTCCGAAACTCTCAAGATTACTGAGTCCAAAGAGAACGTGACTTTATACTTGTTCGTTTGTTCCGACACGTTCCCGGTGCTCGTGTTGGAACTGTTCGAAAGTATTTATTTTCATATACAATCATTTTATGCAGCTGCTGTATGTTTTTTTTTAATAAAATCAATCAATCAGATTGATGGTGCGGGACTTGCTTTTAAAATGATTCAATTGGCAATATGTGATAAAATTTTATAGAATAAAAATACAAGTTGGTGAACATTTTTAGTTTTAAATTAAAAAAAAACAGTCTAAAATGAGGTTTCATGTAAGGTACCTCTTTGCTAAATCTTTCCGCAGAACGGGATCAATACAAGCTTACTCACGTATAGTAATACGTATTCTTAGAAGTTCTTAGTTTCAAATGAATCTCCTTAAGAGCTCCATTCCGATTGAACTTTGCGTTAAAGAAAAATATGGCTGACTTGGTGATATATGCGCGATATAATAACTTTACTCCAAAGAGTAGAATTTAGTGACGCAATTTTATTTCTCACTACTTTCTTATCGTCAGAATAGATGGTTTTTTTTCTGAGAATGAATTACAAAAGACTAAAACACCAGATTAAGTTGAAATGCATTTTCTTTTAAAGTTTAGGATTAACCTTTGCTTTCCACATTATCTCCAGCTTATCTTCTTAAGTAAATGTAAAAATCAAGATTTTAAACTACTACTGGAGCCACTCAAAGTTTCCCGACTTGTTAACATCCGAACTGCAATATATTTCTTACGTTTAACCAATTTAAAAACTAACAACTTTAACTAACTTAGCCGTGAAACTTCGCTAAAACGTTAAAGATAAGAAAGAAGTTTTAAAAGCGCCCGTTGAAACTTTCGACTGACAAGCGAACATTTGGACTCGCACCAAGCCTGCAGAGAATTAATTAGTATCGTTACTGATATACAGACCACCACTGAAATACTTTTCACACGATTTTCACTGTAAACATATAAAAACATTTTTGACTGTTACTACTTTAAGGAAAATTACGAAGGCGTGTTTGAAATTTCCAGAAAATAAATTGCCTAATTTTTTCAGTTTTAAATTGTTTTAATAGCTCAGAAGCAAAGGAAAATTACAAATTTATTTTATAAATATCGACAATAATATACTTTAACAAAAACCTCACGCCTTATCTATTATAGTAACTCTTAATATCAAGTCCTGATTCTACCATTTCCATGAGTTAGAGATCTGATCCGTGCCTGGACTATTCACTATATCACTATCTAGTAAATAAAATCCACAACATGAAATTGTATATAAAACATTAGCTTATCCGTTACGAGTTTTCAAGAGGCTCTTTCTAACTGGCGAATAGCTCGCCGAATAAACAAATACGTCGGCACACGTATCCGTGGCACCTGACGTAATACCGTAGCCGAGGAAGTTGCCAACAAGCCCCGCAACTTTTCGTCCCCTATTTACGTTGGTTTAAACGACTGGGAAAACATGAATACATTTCTTAGAAGTTAATTTATCGTCAACCTCCGTCGGTCTTCTGCTTTTCGAGTATCATCTTTTGGTTATTCTTGGAAATTAAATACTAGCTTTTGCTCGCGTCTTCGTCCGCAGAATAAAAAAACTCAGTATGTTACCTACGTATTTGACAGTATATTTACATCTATGCCAAATTTTATGTAGATCCATTTTCATGTTTTGGGAGATATGTAATTACAAACATCCCTCCGTACAATCTTCCATATTAAAAATATTAGCAGGATGACTTCATAAACTAAGCTTTATAAGAGGTAAATGCCATTTTATATTACAAATAATAATTTTTGGTAAAGAGATAAATTTTAAAACGTGCATCAGTTGTTACACCAAAACTTTGAACAGCGACCGCGTTGAAGACTGTGACGTCATCAAAGGCCGAGTCTCCCAAACGCTCTGTTTGCTGGCGCTAATTGAATTCATTGTAGTGCTTAAACGATGTTTGCAGTGGTTCGGCGAGCACACATACATTAGCGCCCCCGTGCGGCCTTTTTATTCTTTTAACTGTGCCCTTGGGATTCAGAAAATGGTACGTACTAATTAAATTGTGATCCGTTCATAATACATTTCAATTTATATTTAGACTAGCTGTAGCACCCGATTGCGTCCGTGCAGTACTAAAAAAAATATCACTAGCTACACACATCTTTACCAGATTAATCATTTCATTTTGGAGATACCTTCTAACAAACATCCATCCAAATATTCGCGTTTATAACACTAGTAAAAATGATATTTAAGAGACCCATGTAATATTTTATTCTAATTTAAAATGTATAAGGCAGTGTAGCCATAAGATAGAATGTGAATAACTATAAATTTATGATCTAACAAAACAAATAGACATGACGCCATTGTGCTGAACGCAATCAATTCCTCTCTCGACAAACATTAATGATGGGAATCGGACGGGATAAGAGAAAATAATCAGTTACTCAAATCGGTAACCAGCCGTTACCATATCTCGGGACAGTCTGCTAAAAAATCCTCATATAAAATTAAATTTTTAATAAAATCGATAGGTTATTGAAACTTCCAAATTCTTGCATCACAGACATTGAGATAATTGTGATAATGTAAAACGAGCAATGTTGTTTTTCTAAATATATAAATAACAATTGTGGACACCATATCCTATTACATTCACTATGCAATAACATGCGTTTCATAACGTTTTCGTACAAAAAATTGACAAAGTTCTGTTAACCAAAATGATGGCCACCCTAGTGCCAAAGTCTCCGGAGAGAACAGGGACTCATCAATACCGAGCCTCCAAAATAAAGGGTCTTTGCAAATAATAGATATGCATTGTTATTAGATTTTTTTACAAATGTGTAAAAAACCATACAAAGAAGAAAAAATATGATTAACACCAGAACTGCGTAAAATAATCGCCTTTGATAATACTATGAATTACGAAAATTTTACCGATATACCGCGACTACTCTGTTCGCTCTAGATTTTTTTAAGTTTAAATTTATTTTTAATTTAGTCGAGTATGTACCGACCTCACTACTTGGTCGGGTCCTTAGAACGACAGCATCTGCTATATTGTATCCGTTAAAAACAGTTCAGTGTTTTTCAGTACCGCCGAGCAGCCTGTACCATGTAGTACCGCTTCTAACGAACTATTCCACAATTATCCAGCATTGAGGCGGACACGGGGAACAGCAACAAAACTCATATAATGCCTCCCACGACCAACTTTACTCTAAAATCACAAACAGTCGGGAAAGTTTTGGAAAACTCAACATCCGCAGCTAGAAGTTCCTCATGGCACCGGCACCAGGCCTCCGCGCAGACAATATTAACTGTAAACATCGTTAATAATTCGTACGTTTAGTGTTAAAGGAGATATCTTAGTAGACCACGCTGCAGTCGAATATTAAACACTTTCGCTAAACAAATGAGCTTACTTTTATTGGAATGCTATTCGGTTGTTTTTTTTATTTTGTCCTCAAGGAACCGTTAAATAATGTAGTTACATCAAAAATGAACAAGTTAACAATTGTAGTAATTAGGAAACCAATAGAATTGTGCACAATTTAAGTAAGAGAAAAGAAAGAAAGGACAGCTAAAGAGGACAAGGAACAAAATTAACCATGTTTCTTGACAGGAAGGTCTGTAAACAAAATGAGAATAAATTTTCACCATTCAAGTAGTATATTCAAAATAGTGCAACGATATTTCGTAGTAAACAAATGCAGATCACGTCTCTGGCTAGAAAATAAAAGAGCGCTCGAGAGCTCCGATATTAAAAATTATATAGACACTACTTATTGAAGAATTCCCCATTAATATCACCTATAAAAGCACATTTAGTAGTCCCCCTTTAACTCCACAACGCAAACACAAGGATATAAAACAGCCGTTAGCAGTCTGCGCGCGACGAATTTAATAAACCGTATGACAATAAAACAATAATATCGTCGTCAAATATCGTCTTTATTCCACTTCTTGTAGTAGCCGAGCTCGCTTTAATTCGAGTTTCGTTCATGCTCCTTCTGACCTTATATCAAAGATGCACCCACGTACAAACAGCGGTAGTTTGCAAACGCATCTAATCAGGACTTAATACCATAGACGGCAGATAAAATATGTTAATCAAAAAACACTACAACAAAAATATCATATGGATATCCCAATATATTCTGGTATATTATCTGTGTAGTCAATGTCCCACCGTGGTTGTCTACCACTGAAGCACGCGTACAAAACAAAGCGCGTTCTTAGTTTTACAAACAAATTGGAACGTAATTTGTTCATGTTAAAACTTTATCTATACAGAAATGAGTAATAATGAAGATTCACGAAAATCCAAAAAGAATTTCGTAATAACAACAAAACTCCAGCCTTGTTTTTGTCACGTAATTATTTCCATTATCGTTTCCGATATACAAACAAAAACGTCTCATTATTACAGAAATAAGGTAATCTCTTCCGTCGGATGAGGCTAAATCATAACAATACATTTGCGACGCAATAAATGGCCGCCATCCAATCTGATTGAACATAATCAATTCGGGAAAGGGAACGTTAGCGAAGCTCTGAGCAAAAACTAATGACGAAGACTGAGATACGGAGAGCAATCAGTGACGAATAGGTTGCTGTACTGATCACTTTATTTTTATATTATCTCGCTGAGACAAAAGACTTTAATTAAAGGATCAAATATTTAACTGTATGTCATCAATGCGCAAAAAAATCATCCTGTAGAATCTAAACAATTTACATGCAACAAGCCACAATACGTAGCTTCGATGAGCGATATAATGGCGCGAGTTGCCGAAACTTGTCCGTCTGTTTGCAGTTTGACAGCAGATAGTCTCTGAACTTGCATCTGACGTCATTGACTGCCATCTGCAGTTTCCATTCATTATCATTATTAATTGCCGCACTTTCCAAACTTCTGTCAAATGACTTAGGAGGGATTCCGTACGAACCAATACCTAAACTTCCAAATTCAACGGATTGTGAATATATTTGTTATACCTAGTTAGTTTTTAAGTGTTCAATTGACGTATCTTACAGTAAATAAAAGTATAAGAAAAACGAGATAGCAAGGCAATGACTACGAAATTAGTTTTTGCAATATTGATAATAAAAAAAGATTAAGATGCTCTGTGATATGGACCGCCATCTTTGCTCCGATCAAACTCTACCACGTATCGCAATAAAATCCTTATAAACGCCCATGAACCTCACCCCTTCCACTTTGTACACCGTAAATTCTTAACATTTCAAACTCGCCTCGCAGTCTGCACTCAACGCACCGGTGGATCCGTACGAATACTTCCAATTATTGTCGCTTTCGGGTTTATGGAAAATGTGGGACAACCTGGCCTTCACCAACTGACAAACTTTTTATCTTTTTATATGAAACGCGCGTGATGTTTATGGTTTGTTTTGATCGATACATGATTTTTTAATTAAAATCTACTGAAAAGTATAATACTATTCTAATAATATTAAGTATTATACGTTCCATGAAGATAAAAATATACAAGCCTTCTGGCAAAAAAAACATACTCAATATTATTTTTTTCTTGTAACCTATTAGTTTAATGGATAAATACACAAATAAAAAAGGAATAAGTCGTCATCTTGTCTGTTCCCAACAAAACACCAGAAGAAAGTTTATTTCTGCGATTTTCAAAAAACCGCCATCTTACGGTTAAAAATCAAACTAAAGCTTCATTTACATTTAATCTTTTAACATTATCTTTAGTTAAACATAGAAAGTACAGATGGCGCCCCACCTATTAGTGAACAAAGGAAGTTGAAACAAACCGCAACTAATTGTACGAAATTAAGTTACCACACAATAGATTATTATCATGTCCCGCATTAGGGAACAAATTGATAATTAATACTTAATTAACACATTGTCACTTTATCTTAAACGTCTACGGAGAGCATTTATAATGAAATACAATTATTTACATTTACTATTTATTCGGTAAACATTTTATAAAACGCAAAACAAATTTTATTGTTTAAAAAAATATATATTTAACGATATATTTTGCTGAAACATCCAATTGAAAAATTAATTTGCTGTTAACCTTGAATTAATAAATCTGGTCTTGTCTGTCTGAATGGATAATGACGATTTTTTTTCGGAATCAAAGGTTAATTGAGAAGGACGTTGCTGATATTTGACTTTCAATGATCAGATTTTTTCATCACTACAAAAACTGAGGGCAAGTATATCAAATCAGTATGTTGCATGTAATTTTCATCGAATCTAAATACTTGTCCTACACTTCTATACTTTCAAAGTTATTGTCACGTGACTTAGTTGGAATTTGATAATTTTTTCCGGCTTACTCCGTCCCCAATATTACATAGACAAGTCTCATATCACATTGTTGAGTCGATGCCGACTTAAACATAAAATAAACCCAGACGTCAGTACCACCAACGTTAGGTCAAATGCCAAAGATCATCTAGGTCCCCCAAATGATATAAACAAGTTGGATAAAATGATGTTTAAAATTACTTGAAGTGAAAACTAAATTTGTAACTGCGTAATGGTTACTAACAGTAGATAGAACATACTCAAATTTTAAAATAAATTTACTAGTCTAAAAACTCTTGTTACAGTTAAATACTTCTTGGTAGTCCAAGTTCAAGAAGATGGCTAGTGACCAGCTACCTCCATTGGAGTGCGTCATTGGAATCAATTCAAGCAGCACCCCTCCCCCCGCCGCGCCGCGCCTCTCATATCCTGTTACAATGTCCACCACTTTACTTTTCTATATGCAAAATTGTTTGTTAGTTTGTATTAACTTCAATGTTTATTTTTTTTTCGATATAGATGCAGAAATTCATATTTCTGTAAGATACAGTGTATTGACAGGATAAAGAGGTGAAAAGGGAAAGACCAATTAATCCATATAGTTGATTCAGACTTAATTATAGTGCAGTTGGCGCGTTTAATTTATGCATTCATATCCTAAGATTTTAGTGAAATAACCTAACAAATAGTTTACGAAAGCTCCCGTAGAACTTACGTCAAAAATCTTAGATGACAATATGGTGAAAATGTGTATAGAATTTCTGTTACAGAATATTCTTATAGACAACTGTTACGATATTTCCAGAAGTAACGTTTACCGTTTGTTCACCTTAAGGACAGTTTCAATAACGTAGTTCTTAAAATATTCCATAGACAAGGCCGAGGGCGGAGCGATGTAACAGATATAATAAAACAAAGCAGTCGCTCCTCACTATGGCGATGCATTATTCAATTAGGCTGATAACACTTAAGACGATTACCGCTAATAAAATTGTAATGTGTTGTTTCCGAGAGGAGGCGCGTGGGCCAGCGCCGGTGACCCTGCGAGGACCACGGAGACGCTGCCAATTGCCCAAATATTCTAGTACTAATCATACGACTATCGTACCTGACCGCTAATTCCATGCATGATATCTTGATACATTGATCTCTCAACAGATTAATTTTTATACAGTACTTTATTACTGCGATAAAACAGCAAACGTAGCTCGAAGACCGGATATGCATAATTTGAAATAAACATATGAACGTACAAAACATAAACTGGCAATATTCAACAATAAAGAGAGATTATAATTCTAAAAAAAAGAAAACTGGTCTATTCCTGATATTATTTCCACATTTGTTAATTTTATAATTTATTATGAAAATCAGAAAATGTAAATGATTTTTGATTCATTTTAGATTCGACCTGTCCCCGGATTTTTAATATCAGAGCGGATATTAGTTACTCGGCACGCCTCGGCCGCGAAATGGGGTGACACATGTCATTAGTACAATACCCGCTCCAGTCGCCACCTTCAACCCTTTCACTGCGCGCGTGACCTAATGTGGTGTTTGTATTTTCCATGTATATTCTTTTAATCTTTCATTAATTTTATAAAATAAAAGAGACACAATACGAAATAGTATATTTAACATTTGTATAATATTATAATAACCTACTTTCGTTTTAAAAACACAACAAAAAAAACGAAATATTTCACAACATTTTTCAACGTATTTTTTACATTATAAATATTGCACCAACAACAACAACACGTGTTACTCACGGCACGTGAATAATTTCACCTTTACAACGTGGTCGTCAGCCAGGTAGGAATGACCGACTATCGCCGCGGCCCGCGCTGACTCACACGTTGCGGGGACAAATTAACTTATAATGTGCAACAAATCTATTCTTGCCAAGTTTTCACTACTTATGTACTTAATTTACAAATCCATATATTAAATATTTTAATTGTTATGTAGTAAAAAATGTAAATTAATTTAGATACCATAAAATCCAATTTACAACATTCTTATCTTTGTAAATGGCACCCTGACTGAATGACCGACCACCCCTAGCCAATTAAAAGTTTGCCTTCCAATTTGGATTGACGAAAAAAAAAAATTCGGTATCGCACCCACGGGAGTAGGGAACGGTTAAGTGTCGGAGTTTGTTGGACTTTAATAAAGAGATTAATTAAGTGCGGCGTCGGCGCGGGAGCGGGAGCCAGTGCTACGAGCGCGCGCGCCCCGGCATCATGCTGACTCCGCTGCTCGTGCTCGCGCTGCTTCTGCTGGCGAGCGCCACGCGCGCGCGCACCTTCAACATCACGCACCTCATCGTGCCCGAGGTGGTTGCGCCGGGCGTCACCGACGTCGAGATAGAGTGCCGCTACAACGCCAACTTCACGCTTCTCAACTGGTTCAAGGGACCCAACGAGTTCTTCCGCTACAAGCCGGGAGCCGCGCCCAGCACGCGCTCCTTCCCCATCCTTGGCGTGGGCAGGGTCGAGCTAATCGCATGCGGGCCCGCCGCGTGCCGGCTGCGACTTGGCGCCCTCACCGCTGAAGCAACCGGCCTCTACAGGTGTGACATAGAGAGGGACGTGCCCCCGTACAAATTCGAGACACGAACTGCCTACATGGAGGTCCACGGCCACGAGCACAGGCGACCGCTGCTGGAGGGACTAGCCGAAGAATATGGTGACGAGGATGAGATCCAGGCGTACTGCCGCGGCGCTCCCGACGCTCAGATACGATGGTACATCAACGGACACGAAATTGAAGAAATGAGAGGATCACCGTCGTTGAAGAGACAAAGTTCCAGGCTGATTTTCCAAGGCATTCCACCGGTGGTAACGGTACAGTGCGCCGAGTTCAGGTACGGCAAGTTATCGGGTTCCAAGGAAACGAAGGCGCGATGGAGAGACCTCACCAACAGTCAGAAGGACGAGAGGGCGCAGGAACAGAGAAACAGTTCAAAAGTCCTCGATATATCTTTAGTAATTATTTTGCTTTCGTGTTTTATTTCATTTTAAAAAGCCGTTGTGTTCAATGTTTATAGAGATTAGTATATTGTAGGAAGCCAAAGACATGTTCCTGTGAGAGAAAGATATTTATAGATTTTTAATAACTGAATAAGGTTTATTTTTGTTAACTCAACATTGTGCCACTATGAATTATAGAAAATATACAAATGTAAGTGAAGTTATTGTCAAGTTTCTTTCCTTCCGTCCTTCGCCATAATCTGCAACTTGAAACTAAAATTTGTAACTTGAAATATATTGTAAAAAAGCGTGAACCATCTCATTTTTGTCATTTTTTTATTATAAAATGGCAAAAATTATTAAGTAATTCAAATTTATAGAACTTTCGTTTGCTTGACTTTTCCGTGATAATTTCGCGCGTTTTTACTTTCAATTTATATTTTTATTAAAATGTTACAAAGTTTAAAAATAACATGAGTATAATTTATACCTACTACAAAGATTGCAACACTATACTACAATATACATTTTCCAATTACATACTTATTCAACGCCGTTCGTCATTGCATAACATGAACAGCATCACTAAGTTGCGTCAAACAAGCCATGTAACCTAGGGCTGCGTCGTAACGACCGTCAATTCTACACTCGTCTACGTTTTGGCTAGGCAATACATTTTTCTTAAGACTAACAACAATTGCACTACGAGAAGAGATATGCAATTGCAGCATCCCATTGCTATACTTAGAAGTCAAATAGTAAAAATATATCTTGTTTACCAACAGCACATTTAGCTAATGCCCTACCACAAAAGTGGTAGCCAATGTACTTTATTTCTTGTTTGATATACATCTGTAAATAAAATTATATCTTTTCATTGATTGAATAATACTATATACGCCTATATATATTTTAAATAGAAAGTTTGGTTTTTTTTATATTATTGTCCTTGCTATTTCATTGTAAAAAGTAATTAATATTCATAGACATCTTTATTTTTCTTTCTGCCGTTTATACGGAAATCGTCTTTAATAATACCAGGCTCAAACTTTTAGTTGTGAAATTATTTGTCATCAATAAAAACAACATTTTTTAATTTAATGCAATGGTTTGTAACTGTTAAATCTTGTGTTTAAATAACATGGTGCAATGTAATTACGATAGCAAATGTTTTTGCTTATGGCAATTATAAGAATCGAAAACGTAAATCGATTTTTACATCTACATGCAAAGAATTATTAAATTTAATCTGTAACATCAAAAAATTGTTACCTATGTATATTATTGAGATTTACTAAGAAAATGATAAATTTTAAAGGTCGCCTTGCCGTAGATTAAAGTTAAGATGGTTTTGGATGGCTCGTACAGCTTTTCTTATCTCACATAATTTTATCTCCTGAAATGTACAATATATACTATGAAACCAAGATGCACATTACATAAAACTGTAGAAAGAAGAGCCGGATAGAAATGATTAGTGCCAGCAACCTAATATGGCGTATCTTTCGCGCGTATCGATTGACGAAGTGGAAAGAGGCAGCACATAGCACACGGTAAGTCTTTTTAAAGACTTATTGTTAGAGCCTACTGGCACGACTCTTTCTATCATTTTATTATTAAATTTAAATGTGAAACTACAATTAAAATGACGTCAAACGAAATCGATTTTCCATCAAAAATCGAAATCTCAAAAACTAGCAACACAAAACTAAAATGGCGATCGTTTACATGACGCATGACGAGAAAATCCTTACAAAAGTGACAGGCTGACAAAGCGCATTGCGCAAAGCAGCAGAGTCGTGTGTGCATGATACACGGTTAAACATGTTAAAAAGTCTTTCTGAAATTTTAGTTTTATGTTACATTCGGTGCCCAAATTGTTGTATAAGAACTGATATAATAAACTTTTCTCCTTCTTGATTAAGTGAGAAATATAGTTAAATAATAAATAGTGAATATATTTTTTGTTTGTGTAAGTCAGCTACGTTCCAAAATCAAGATGCCAAAAGGAAAGAAAAAGGGTAAATACGGTAAGTCCGTCAATATTTACCATATTTGTGATAGTAAATATTGTGATTTTCTTTTCTTTGTTAATTATTAAAATTGGAATTTGCCAGGAATGAGATCACGCGGCGACCTTGTGTTCGTAACTCAAGTCCGCACTAATGACAGTCCACGTACATATTTCACATTCGATTATTAATTCAGCGTCGCCTCAGCGTACCATATGTTCGTCGAGGTCTTAAAAGCTTTGAGATAAGTTCCGTCTTTTGCAATCCGACAACGCAACTGTTACTTTCGACAGTTCATAACAACGAAATCTCACACGTGTTCTTTAAGTACCAATGTCTAGAAGCGATAAGTGACATTGATGATATTTTTATCTATGCTCCAAACAAATGACCTGACCTTGAATTATTTACCTTATAAATGATGTAATTTATATCAGTAGTGATCCATCAGGCGTGTTATACAAACATTTTTGGCCGATCAAATATCTACCTTCCATACTTTCTAGATAATTTTCAAGGATGTAAACTTAAATTGATTAATAGTTATTTTTAATGTTGCATAATTATTGTGTAATGTAGTCATTGAAATAAAAGATAGTTGCATTGTTGTAGGTCATGGACAACATTGAATATTGCACAATGTCATGTTTATAATATTTCACACATGTGACATTCACTAACAACAAACATCCTTCCTTCTTGTAAGATATAACTTTATTACAGTAAATATGTTCTGAAAGTTTTGTAAAGAATCTCTTTACTTTTGTGATAAGAGGTATGTCAGGAAAATAGTTATGTAAAACTTTATACTTTAAGTTCGGCATATGAGGCATAGATGCTTAATTCAAATATGTATATGATAATTATGTAACTATGTGACCATTTAAACTTTAACACATTCCAACCCACTACAATTTTTTTTTATTAAAACCACCTAAAATCCTATTAAATATTTTGGTGGTTGACCTTAAGCTGGGCAGCATCTTCCCCCGTCCTAGTACACTGCAACACCTAATATTGTGTTGTAGGCAGTGACTACGAAATTTTTGAGTTATTAAACCTTCAAGATATTTGAAAAAAAAACTATACATTATACAGGAACGAAATACATAAAAGTTTATTTTCATTGTATTTACAAAATTATTTCCCTATCCTTGTAAATCAATATAATAGTAGTTTTACAATTATATTTTGACAGAACATAAAAGAACGGAGCAAGCATACTCTTCAGATGAAGATGCTGGTATAGATATGACAATAGACAACTGCTCCGAGATATCAGGGCAGTCTGACTTGAAGAGCAACCATGAGGATGCAGGTTTGTAGTATTCAATTATTAATTTCTTTATATTAAATTGTACCTTGGTACCACCTTCTACTGATAGATTCTAGCATAAAATTACCAAAATTCCAATTTCCAACCAATCCAATGATGATGTTTTCATGTAGCTTCAATGTCTAGTTATAATAAACGGTTTATGAAGTTATTTTAAATGAAATAAGAATGTATTGTAATGCTTAATGACTTATCGATAATGTTTCATTGTAAACAATCATTTATGTTTCCAGAAAACGATGTACAAGAGAAATTAGAGGAGAAGGTGCTAGAGTTGATGGAGGCGCTGAATGCCCGTGCGAACGCAGCGAGAGCGGCGGCGCTGGTGTCGCTGCAGGGGGCGCTGCAGCGGCGCTACCTGGCGGGGTTGCTGGCTAACCATCGCGCCACGCTCGCCGACCACATCGCGCGCATGCTGCGCCGCGGCAGAGACGGCGAGCGAAGAGCCGCCGCCAATGTCACACCACTATTAGCTCTGCAGGTATATGTTTTCCAATATCTACCTCGCTTTATGTCGTCTGCGCAGAAAGCCCCCATAGAACTCATTATGCCTGCTACACTTAATAGAGTGTTCCGTGTTCAAGATATATGACAACCTCAGTAATTTGATTTGTCTACCAGACCCATACACAATTACAGTGGAGAAAATATGATTCTTGTGAGTATGTATTTAAACAAGTGGATATACTTGCAGATAGGTGAGGAGGGCACGGAGGAGTTCATGAAGGAGGTGCGGCCCGCGCTGTTCGCCGCCTGCACCGACAAGTCCGCCTCGCTCGAGACTAGGACAGACGTGAGTACATACAGCTTACGGCGGCAACTGCCTTTAATATAGTATTAAATTGACATAATGACATATATAATACATCTAACATGCTTGATAACTTTTATGTGTGTGTGCAGTGCTGCTCGTCCCTGGCGGTGCTGTGCTACCTGCTGGAGGACGACCTCACCGAGATCATTGAGATCCTGCGAATGTACGAGACCATATTCAGCGGCAGCTATCTCAAGGTATTTATATTGACACATGAAGAACACATACATATATGCAATGAAACCAGAAAAAAACTACATGTGTAAATATTCGTTGATTACAACATATTTAATAGTTTTTAGATACTAAAGTGACCTCCCCAGACAAGTCTATAGCACTGATATCAAATATGTCACTTACACACAAACTGTACATGATTTCAAAAGATTTCCGCTGCTGTGATAGCTGTGTTAACAACACATTAAACAATATGTCATTTAACAAACCCGTTTTGGAAATTCTAAATGAACAATAATTAACACGCGCACTCTGATTACCAGGATAGGCTAATTTATTTATCGTCAATATAGTAATACATGACAAAAAATTCTGAGACATAAAATGTTGTACAAATTTTTTCCGAAAGTTTTCCACATGATGGAGTAATAAATATCCAGACACGTTCGTTGTCACGCGAGTGACGTAGTTATGAGTCACGCACGCGCAAGGTAGTCAAGGTCTCAAGTTCAGTGCTCTGAAACAATTGTTCCCATGTTTCTTGTAAATATTCCATTACAAGTATGGCTTCTTTTTCATCAATTTATTTACTTGAGATTATTCTTTTTATTACCGACTGTTGTAATGAGTGTGCAGATCACATTCTTATAATTTTACAACTTCCTAATAATATAAAAAGGAGTTTTGATGGATGTTTGCTGGAAGGTATGTTCAGAGTGGCCCATTGGATGACAATTAGCATTGACATAGTACTATTTCGCGTTTGGCACGAGCTTCTGAAAGGTTCAAGTAGTTGAAAAACTATTTGATATATTGAGGAAAATTTGACATCGGTGTGGTGCGCAGGGCGACAGCAGTGTGAAGGTGTCGGGCGCGGCGGTGGAGGAGGGCGCGTGGCACGCGGCGGCGCTGGACGGATGGGCGCTGCTGCTGGCGCTGGCCGAGCCCGCGCACGCCGCCGCGCTGCTGCGCGCGCACCCGCCCTCGCCCGCGCGTCTGCTGCAGCTGCTAGAGGCCTGCAGCCTGGAGGTGAGTCGCCACAATGCCAAACAACAATTTAGCACCATACAAAATATAGAATTTCTTTCATTCCATTTCAAATCTCATTTTCTTTTTGTACATGCATTAAATGTTGAGAGATGAAGCTTGTTTTGATATAATTTATCCTCTTTAAGACAAATACAAGCTATTAGATTTAAGTTATTAAATGCAATGCGGTGTGCAGGTGCGTATGGCGGCGGGCGGCGCGCTGGCTGTGGCGCACGAGCGAGCGGCCGAGGAGGCGCTGTGGGAGCCGGGCGAGGCGGCGCTGCTGGCGCGCCTTGCGCAGCTCGCGCGCGACCCGCACAAGTTCCGGGCCAAGCGCGACCGCAAGCTGCAGCGCGCCACCTTCAGGGACATACTCAAATACTTCGAGGTCCGTACGTGCACTGCGCGCGCAGCACGCCGCGGGTGTTATTAACTAAGTACAGCTAATAACATCGTTTGTCGTGTACAGGAGGACGAGGTGCCCGAGCTGTGCGTGCGTGTGGGCAGCGAAGCGGTGGTGTGCAGCACGTGGGCGTCGCGCGCCGCGTACGCCGCGCTGGCGGGCGCGCTGGGCGGCGGGCTACGCGCGCTGGCCCCGCACTGCGCGCCGCTGCGCCACGCACTGGCGCTGCCCGCCTCGCCGCCGCTCGCGCCGCCGCCCACACGCCTCGACAAGCTGCAGCGGGTGAGTAAAGGCTAAACTTTCTTGAACTAACTTATCAAACATATTGCTTAAATGTGATCTCGCAATGAAATCGTTCAGTTGTCCCTCGACGACTGTGTATGATTCAGTAATTTTAAACTAAATTCGACTGAAGCCTAATATTTGAATGATATATTTGCAGCACTTGCAGAACAACGCGGCGTGCAAGGCGCGCACGCTGGCGCGCAACAAGAGCCGCGACAAGCGCTCCGCCGCGCTCGCTCTGTAGGCCGCCCATTGTTTAGTATATTAAATAATATGTAAAAAACGACTAAATACAAACTTATCAAGAAAAAATTACAACATACAAAGTTATTCAAAAAAAGGAAAACTAGGATAAAATAAGGAAATAAGGTATTTTAATTTTAAATACCTGATTCTATGATTGGTACTTGGTATCACTAGAACCAAAGTTCATTTATTTTTGTTGTTTATTTTAAATTGAGTTCGAATCTGCACAGCTGATAGGTAATGGAGGACATTTTAGGCTAGACATGCACACGTGCGGTAAATAGTCTTTTTAATTCATTAAGGATTTATAACACTTTTTTTAAGTTGGTGATTTAAAAAAAAACCGCACGTTGCTCGTCCTCTCTGGCTGATTCACATTTTACACGTATATATTTAAATTTGTGAAATTCACATATGAACATGGCAGGCGATGGAATGTCATATTTTAAAAGAAATTTACATATTAATAACATGTTATTTTTTTTAGTTTATAAAATGCGCGTATTTTGTGTAATTTGTACATGGATTGTATATACAAAGTTTTCTTTCTTTATGATTGTTCTTCGGCTCTAAGACTTTGTTACTTTTGGGCGACAACAAGTGACAAAAATTGTTGTGTTGCATTGCTTTGCGAGATTTTACTTGTCACGTTCGAAATCATGTATAGTCTGCGGCACGCGCGGCCGCAGGCGTGTCACGTGCCACGTTTGATAGCTGTCAGTGTCATATTTCGACGTGGTGTTATTTGCCGCTATTTTTGGAACCTTGTGCTTTTAGTGTTAATATTCAGTTACTTAGATTTAATATTGGACCGTTGTATTATAAATCATTTCTTTTTACGTTAATAAGAAATTAAAAAATGTTCTGTACAATTTAATAGTCCAATTATACTAACTAGGATAATTATAGTTTTGATTTTATGTATATTGTAAACTCCAATTAAAATACATCTCCCAAAAATGAAAATGTGCTAATTTATGTCTAATGGTTGAACCATTATATTGTTCAATGTCATCAAATGTCAAGTTTTCCTCCTCTACTCCAAAACAGAGTCGTTTATTTGACCGTTTAAGAGTTTCCATTTAATTTTTATATTTTGTAAATATAAATTTTGTTTCATAAAATATTTTTTCTTCATATAAATCAAGTTCGGAGTGAGATATATTTTAGTTGGTGTTGTAATGCTGTAGACGTGTTTTATTTACATTTCCGGTGCCAAAACGCCTCCAAAGACTTGTTGTGGTCCTTCTTCTACAAAACAAAAATGTATGTTCTTGTGCAGGTGTTTTTGCAATGGAAACTCTGTTTATTGCTTTGTTCGCGAACTCGTTGCAAAATTTTTACGTATTCCTTTGATAATTTTGTTTCTCTATGAATATTATTTTGATTCGTATTCGTCACCGAGGCCGCCTCTCTTGTACATTGACTAGACTATATGATATATGTGGGATGTTGAAATAATATTTATTATGAGAACGTACGTTGTTTTTATTAACTCCCTGCGTCTTTGATTACCAACTGCACAATGATACCACAGGATGGTGTCGCGAGCGTGGCATCTGAGTAAAAAAAAAGTCAAAAGCATAAATGAAACAAGAATGTAAACACATGACTAGCTTTATTTTCAGACATATATTCGCCTTCCAAACCGACACGTTGCAAAAACTGCAAACCCTTCGGACTGCAAACACTATGAGCAAGGAAACATTAAATTGTTGGGAACTTTCAACTGAGAGCGAGTTCTAAGAAAGGCCACACCGGATGCAGTCCGAATCCATTCGTTGTTGGCAAACATCTCGCCGTAAGCTCGTTTCCCCGACTGTAGCCGACTGACAAGTCCGGTATACAACTAATAAAAAGCAAATCCCTCTGAATAAATTCCTTGGTTTACATACAAACTCAACATTTTGTATGCATAGTTAATGACATTATAAAAATATGTCTTAATTATTGTTAACTTACAATAGACATGGGACTCGAACCAATGCGGTGAAAGTTATATTGATATTGAGTTTACCTTGCAAATAAGAATGCAGTATAGATAAATTCTCGCACATTAGAGAGACTATGGGATGAAAACATAATAACGATAATTTGAGCTACAGTCCGCCAGCACAACACTCAAGACAATGTCCTTTTATAATTCTAAGGTTACATATTATAGTTTAGATTACACAGACATTTATCGCGTGAACGTCACTTGAGCTACAGGTACAAAGATGCGTGGTGGGCCGAGCTAGCCCACGTGCAGATCCAAGACCCAATACTTGAGGCAATATTGGACATATTTACCGACAAACTAAAAAAGTCGGTTACGAGAAAATTTCAAATTCAGTAATTTTCGCTCGTTCTTGCCAAAAAATTATAGAATATCTATGTATCTAGTTCAGTTTACGATAGCGAAGTGACGTTCACAGCGGCTTGACACCAACTTAAACCTAGTACGACTACCATAGACAATGCAAAAATATGAACGCTCTCGGCTATCGACTGTTCGAGAGGACAATAAGATGTGATCAGCGTCGCCAACATAAACATTATGTCGAATTGAAATAAGAAATTATAAAAAATAATTTATATTGCTGCAATCACAGACTTATTAAAACACACGTTTGTGTATCACCGATTTAATTACAATCGTTCAAAGACAAATCCAAAGAAAGCAAATGACATTGCTTGATGGAGTGGTGTGTGCAACTATAATTTCTTATTTCCATTGAATTCGACTACAAATTGTTACGCAAAAATAAGGCTAATAAAAAGCTAAAAATTACATTAAACACGACTTTCCAGAGATCAGAACAAGTGAAACTTGAAAATTGAGTCTAAAAATGTCTTTTTAAAATACTTTATTCAATCATACTACAAGGTCGCAACGAAAATTTTAAAAATAACCATTATGACAGATAATGAACGTAAAGTGAAGTCTTTCCCATATCAGTGCGACCGGCGCTGTGTGCAAGTTCTGTTCTATCCCATGCAGCTTGTGGGTGTACATGATATGGTAGGTGTAATTTAGTAGATTAATGATTAGATAACATCCGTCGATAGAGAGGCGGCGGCGGGGCGCGCGAGCGGCGCCCAGCCCGATGGCGCACAGTAAGGCAACTACTAAGGCGGAGCAAATACACTGAGTTACTCGATACAAAAATACACTTTTGGAGTAAACATTATCAATAAACTAATTTTAGCGAAAATTCTTATACGTACCAATTTTTGTTTTAGTTAAAAAGTTCAGAAGGGTTTTTAAAATTTTACCTTATCTTGAATATGTGAAATGGTCAAAATATTATGTGGAAAGCGTTCACACGATTGTATTTTGCCATTAAAATCCATCAGACACGTAACGGCATCAACATCGACTATGCCACTAAAAGGATATATCGCACAACATTTATTAAGACTTAGGCCTTTCACATGGCAACACCGAGTAATACATTTGTAAAGAGGTTACTCCTAACAAATTTGTAATTCGAAAACTCGCTAAGAACATAGATAAAGCAATTAAATAAATCGACTAAATGAAAACTAAAGCAGTGGAATGTTTATATTAATATGAAAATATTTCACTCTGTAAATATGGAGCGAATTGAACAATATTATTTTTGAAATACATAGATAAATATATCTTACGTAGCGAAAGTTTTGTTTCTGTCAATATTTACAAGCGCCTTGTATTATTATACAAGTATAAATGAAATAATTAAATGGAAAATATCCAAATGGGGTGATATACATGTGGTAGGTAAAGGAAGAGAGGCATGGCAACTTTGACAGAACTCACCATAGATATATTTATACTAAAATAGAAAGCGTTACATGGGTCGAAACTAATTTTAAAATTGTGCTTTTTTTATAAAAAAATACGTGGAATAACATACATTCTTCCTTCAAAACTTTGTACATTTGGTGGAAAATAATTCAAAATTGTTTGAGATGTAATTAATTACATTAATTCTAGGAAAAAAAACTTTCGGTGACTATAGCTAGGTCTTAAGATAAACTATAATCTATATTTTGATTTCTAATTATACGATTAATTCTGACTTAAATACACGGAGCGACCACTTCGTATACAAGAGATGAGCAAAAAAACTTTTGGTATGAACAAATAATAACCTCAAAAATTGAAGTGCTTCAGTACTTATTGTATGGGTATATACAAGTTTGGAGCGCCAATAGCCTAATGGTTAACAGTCTACCGATGTAACGGTTGTAGGTGCGAATCCCATTCGACTATTGTTTTAAATCGTATTCAAACACAAGCTGGAATGGTTATATGAAATACTAGTAAATAAAAAAAAAATCTACTAATATTTGAATATAAAGGAAAATTAAAATTTAACAATGATGAGTTGTAAGAGTTTTCTCTAAGTGTTAATTTACCACAATCCAAATAGTCTCTAAACTGACAACACTTCACATGAATTGTGATGTCAAAATTAATCGACTTGAGCCAACTTCTTACAAGGTAAATTTCATAAACATCAGATTTTTGTTACATCGAATCACTTTTATTATTATTTTACCGAGCTACAATAATAAAAGCCTAGATATATAACCTATAGACTCGGAGCACAAAATTGAGGTGAAAAATGCCTCCACACGCCTTTTTTGCAATAAATTTACACAGTCTTGTAATTTACAACACATAATCAAATTTAAAAATTCAAACACTCCATCTATAGGTGATATATCTATAAATAAAAGATAAAGATTACACAGAGAACATTTAATCTTAATATTAAACAGCAATGTTTATTGATATTTTTACTCAACAATTTGTAGGTTTAAAGAAATTAATGATGTTGATGATGATAATGAAAGAAATTAATTATTTAAAAATTAAGTTCCTTAAAGTCTACATGGCAACATTCATAGAGCATTATACAAAAAATATGCTAAGGGAAAATATATTTGGCCAGAGCTATTCAAACGTCGCTGTGACTAGACAAATGTTTGGAGGATTGCAACTCGTCAAACCTTTTTAAAGGAGGACCTTCATGGCCACTCGTTTAACGACCAAAAATGTCGCTTGGCCAACCTCAGGGCCTTTGCGCGTACATACACAAATATATCGTAATTATAGATACACATTTACCACACACCGATATATAATCACAACACGTAGCGATGCTGGTTCATGCTGGATAATACAAATATGTGACTCCTTCGACATGTCCCAGCTTGTATGTAATGCGGAAGTCTACGTTTACCAAACAAGACCTAGAACAAAACATTTTTTTCTAATTACCGTCTTGCTATATATGTACGTTGACAAGGTGACTACAGCCGCGACCAGCTGTTCGTCTACACGAAGTCTGTAAGAACAACGTACCGCGGTGTCGGCAGTCTTCTAGTTGGTTTTCAGCTTCTTGATCTCGAGGCCGGCGTCGTCGTCATCGTCGTCGTCGTCCGCCCACTCCCACTCCTGCTCCTGCTCCAGCTCCAGCTCCTGCTCGCCCTCCTGCTCCGCCTCCTGCTCCGGCTCCTGCTCCATCTCCTCCTCCTCGGCATCCCCCTCGCCCTCGCGCGCGGCCACGAGCAGGTCGTCCTCCTCCTCCTCCTAAATACGATACTCACTTTTAAGACTGTTTTAAATAGAAAAAATAATCGACGGCAATAAACGTACGAAACAAGCATAGGCAGCATTAACACTAGAGAGAGGCAGATAGATGGCGACAGACCAGCGCGCGCTGCATGACGGCGATCTGCGGCTGGCGCGTGTGCAGCGCCACGCGGCGCTCGATCAGGTAGGACACGTACTCGTCGTACAGCAGCCGGATGAGGTGGAAGGAGCCGAAGGACGCCGCCGACCTGCACACAGCGCACATTGTACACGCGCCGGGGCGGGGGCGAGGCGGGCGGCGGGGCGGCGCCTACCTGAGCGTGAGCTCGCGGATAACGAGCGAGGAGTAGAAGGACCAGTCGAGCAGAAGGCGGCGCGCGCGCGCCACGTAGTCTGCGCGGCGCTCGTGCACGGCCAGCGCGTTGCGCACGCAGCCGTCCAGCCAGCCCGCCCACTGTTCGAGCGTGGCGCCACGCCCCAGCGTCGCCTGCAGAAGGATATACCGTATGGGCTCACCCCGGGCTTCGATTATCCCTAGGCTAGTTTTCTGGAATGGTCCAAACAACAAAACTACAAATATCTGTGAATATTAGTGCACACAATATTAATACAGTGCAATTGTAGAATGGGCAAATACATTTTTTATATTTACATTACCGTCATATATTTTACATTTTACAATTGCAGTTAAATTTACTATATTAAGTATGTTACACAAGTCTTACAAACTACAGATACCGTTGCTCGTGCCAATACAATATTTAACTAGTTGTGATGTACGGTCTTGCTTGACTAGTTTCAATACGATGGCAGACACACTAGTGTCATATTTTCAATGATCTCATGATGCGTCTATACGACCTTGCTAAGATGTCTACAGGCTTGCATTAAGTTAGGAGCATCTACGTGTTGCAATACCAACATGTAACAACTTCGTGGAGGACTACAACTTGCCTGAGCGCCGAGCCGAGACAGCTCGATATAGCAACAATTTAATTTACTTCCAGCCTAATGTAACTGCAACTTTATTAGCTCAGTATTCGGTAAGCTTTTACAGCGTGTTCGTGACTGGCGTGAAGCTCGGTCGACTCAACTAGAAACCTATCACATTTTTGATTCTCGCTCAAAGCCGGTAGTCACGTGACGCAAGGTAAACCGCAGTTCTAGGCTTACGTTGTACGTATGAAAGGGAGCGCATGTATCGGTACACACCTTGAAGTCCTGCTCGAGGCTGCGCGCGCCGGAGGAGCCGCAGGCGCAAGCCCAGGCGGCCTGCTCGCGCACCACGCGGAAGTCCACGCGGTTCAGGTCCGCCAGCATCTAACACATAAATGCAAGTCTTTTTTTTTAACACATCTTTGTGTTTGTAAACTTTTAAAATGTCAGAAGTGTGAAGTGACTGGTAGATGGCGCTATCATCGGTTTATAGATCAGATAATCTTCAATATGACTTCCATCTCTACAGTAAAGTATAGTAAGGTGAGCGTTTATAACCTGTTCGATCTGTGCGTGGTTGACGAGCACGGCGCGCGCCGCCTGCGCCAGGTGGTTGAGCGAGGGGTTTAAGTATTACGTAAGTACTATGGGGGTCGGGGGAGACTTTGCTTTGATTATTTTTGATGATATGGT
>JAODUI010000029.1:783279-795686 GCA_027563995.1 Papilio gigon
AGTCCTACACACTCTCCTTCGGGAAGTCCTAATGTAGGATATCTACCACCCTTTCTCTTAGGGGAAATAAACCCACCGACGACCCCAAGGACCAACAGTCTATCACCGACAAAAGGTCGTAATATGGCTTTCGGTAAGTGTTTTCTGTTTTAAACTTGAGTGATTGGAAAATTATTATCTTAAGGTGAAGAATTTGTCATTTATTGAATCCTTAGCGAAATGTCTGGTAAAAATTAGTCTTATTAAGAATATGTTTTAGGGTCTCCCACAAGCCCAAGCCAGACATCGACACCAGATCAGAAAATATATAGATCAAATGTATCAATGCATCAGCAGGCACTGTACAATCAGCAAAATGTGTTTGCAAACATTCCAAACTCGCCCAACATGTCTTACTCTAGTAAACCTAATGGTCCACCCATAGAGGATCTTTTTGATACTATAAAAAGCAATGAACCAATTAACAAATCAATGTATCAAGATAGCTTCCTAGCCTTTGGGAACAATGGTTCCATGATGCAGAACTCGTATGTTAACACATCAATGAACAATCAGTCTATCACAACCCACTGGCAGGATGGCTGTCAAGAACAAGATGAGTATTGGATAACTATTTTCGGCTTTCCACCTAATGCTGCCAACACTGTGCTTGCTAGATTTAGCAACTGTGGTGCCATTTTAGGTAAGTATTTATTGTTTCTTATATTTAAAATTAATGTATTATTCTTTTTTTCTAAAAGGTTTAGATGAACTTTTTGGAATTAGAGTTCAAGAAACCGTATAAAAATATTAAGTACTTCTGTTTTATCATTTTAATGTATTGCAGACGACCAATTTATTAATAATCGCCTTGTTCTACTAGATAAACAGTACCCAACACAAGGCAACTGGGCTCATGTGCGGTACGCAATCCGTGCAGAGAAAGAGCGGGCGCTAGCACTAAATGGTAGACAAGTCATACCTGGTGTTATGGTTGGGGTGATTGAATGCAAGGAACCTCCCAGGATGGCCACACATCCAGGAATGACCTCACCTGAAAGGTAAACTATTGTTTAAAACTAATTTGCACAGAATAGGTGGTTATATCCATTTGACAAAAAAATAAGTGTTTTTCCAAATTTGGTATGAAGACTTTTATGAATATCAGGAACTGTTTTATTTTTGGGGCGAGTATTGATTTAAGCAATAACTTATTTTCTTGTTCTCAGGCACCCAACAGTAAGGTCTTTGTGCCCCACACCAATTGCAGCAGCACCCGTTCCTCAGAGATCCAACGGAATTATTGCCAAAGCTCTTGACTATGTATTAGGATGGTGACACACAAACTCTATGCACATTTAGACACTTGCAAGTTCACTAAAGTAACTCTTGTATAAGAAATTACTATAAATCTGACTTATGTTGTGAATGAACAAATTTAACAAACTGACAATTAAATCAAAAGGTAATGTAAACAATATGTAAACTAATTCCTGACTAAACTTACAGATAGTTAGTCCAGTTTTACTTTATAATAATGTTTTAGGAAACAAATAATTTTATTGACATGTAATACCAGATTTTGTGTACTTTTAAGTAATCCATAAAATAACTTTATGTAAAAACAACTTTAATGTGAAGATAAATTATGAATTAAGACTGTGTTGACTCTTATTTTTAAAATGTAGTGTCTTTTAGTCATAATTCCACACCATACTATAGCATACTGCGGATGTCCATTGTTTAAATGCTTTTATCAACATACTTCCCTTTCATCAAATAGGTTTGAAGGAAAGTGTTGCATGCTTTGTTCACTGTAGACTGAAGGAGTGACAAAAAATTATTGTCAATGTATTGAGTATTTAAAAAAAACGAATCATTTTATTAATTGTATAATATATTAAGTTTCTATAAACCTAAAGTCAAAACCGAAAACGATTGAACTATAAAATATGTAAACAAATTTATTAAAACAATATCTGAGGAATGAATGACTAAATGAACTTGGTCAAATAAGAGGTTAATGTTTTTTAAAAAATTAGTAAAAGTTTGTACATTAAAAAATAAAACATAGCCCATTTCATATAAAACAAATATATTTTAAATCTATCGCACTAGTCAAGATGAAATACTAAGATCACTAACTAATCCGTCGTGTGGGCATCCCAGATCTAAACTCTCTAAAAATATATTTTTAGAAGTCTCCAAACATTTTATTTCAAAGATTACAAAAAATGTTTATTTAACATTATGAGGATATTTGATGATTTGTATTTTTTTATTCAAGAATATTATAAACACATTGTTTTGCAGTTGATGACCCCTGACATGATAATGAAAAAATTTAACCATGTGATGATAGTAAAATTTACTAATCACAACTGTTTAAATAATTATTAGTGGCGATAAAAAACACTGTACCCAATTTTAACTCTGAATTATAAAAAAAATTGTCTAAATTTAAGGTTTCTATTCAACATTTTCTTCTAAACTATCACTAATGTTATAAAAAGAAACATACATAACCAAAACTCACTCGATACTAATGATTACTCTGATACACATTCTTTTAAATCTTCTTACAATAGTTGCTTCTTCAGTTGACCCGAGTTCGTTTGCAGTACGGATTTTAAGTGATAATACAACCATAAGATTAATACTTTGGCAATGGTAAAAGTATCTTATGGATCAACTAAAATTGAGCATACTATTAAACACGACAAGAATGGATACAGAAGTCAAGTTAATTAAAACACTCCTATTAATATTATATTAGCTAACATTTGCATTCACTTTGGTTGCTCTATAGTTGCATTGGCTAAGTCGGTCATCTTGGGGTATTTGACATTGTGCTTGTCGAGCTCACTCTGTGACCACAGGATCATGCGCAGGAGACTGCACAGCTTTGGATTTGTGTACTCTTGGTTTTCCATTTTTAATATTGCTGCATTGAGTTCACTTGCAATCTGTTAAATGAGAAAAGAAATTGTTATAGATAATTTTCTGCTATTTTGGAAAATAAACCTAAGATCTCAGGAATAATACTGGACTTTTTAAAATGATGCCAATAATTTCATTATTATGGTCATATAGAAAGAGGATATACCATCTTTCTAGTTTCCTCTTGTCTGTCCCTTTAAGAGATGCATTGTATTAACATGTCAGCAACTGTCACTATGCTATTTTAATGAAATCAGGTGGTTGCTTGCTCAATTACTTCTATATATGAAAAACATATGGTTACCTTTTGTCCATGCGCTGGCAGTAGTAGATCAGCAAAGGGTGAGGAGTGTGGATCAGGAAAGGCTAGCAGTGCCAGCGAGCGTTCCAACTCTGCGAGCGCAGCACGGTCACTGGCACCTGCCTCGGCAAGTGTTGCACTTGCAAATGCTAGTGCCTCCTCGGCACGCCCTGCGCGTATCAGTTCAAGCAGTTGCAGTTGCTGTAAAAGCAATATGTTAACAAACATCGCAATACTGAACAGTAAAAGTAAAGCAATGCTTTAATTGTTCATAGATTACAGTTTAAAGTAGAATCATACCTGCAAGTGGAAGTAGAGGAATCTATCATTGTCCAATAGTTCAGGATGCAAAGCGTTGACCATTGCTATGGCTTCAGGGATACGACCATTCTGCACCGCTTCTCTGATCATTATGCGCTCATCTAGAGAACTGCACAGAGCAGGTTCCTGCAGCCCTGCCTCCTGTTGAAACTTTAAAGCTGCTTCTTTGAAACCTTCTGCAAGGGAAAATAAATATTTATTATTCTGTTTTACTTTATGGTTATCCAAAACTTTAATATTTCCAAAACGTAAACTATCAACGTTGCCAGAAATTAGCCAAATATGAATGTAATGTTAATATAAGCAGATATGATTACTTGCGGAGAGATATGTTAGCATTTATTTCTATAAATATCACTTTGTATTCGTATTTTTAGCTGTTCTTAAAAATATTTATTATTTACTACAAAAAAGTAACTTTAAGCTTGAACATCAGTCTTTTAAAGAAGTAAATTCTTAAATCATCTTATTAGAAATCTTGATCGTCGTGAATTGGTTTACAATTGTCACTAACGCATTGAATCAACATTATTAAACGCAAGTCAGCTGTGTTATTTATAATTTCTTAAGAATCTTACATCGTTTCTATAAGTCTAGATGAAAATAAAGCACAAAAGAACGTCACCTGTTACTAAATAATTCATTATCAACATATTCATATCTGTCCTCGATATTTGATAACCCTCAGGTTTACCGTGCTTATGTTCTTCTTGGTTATTTCCATTATTTGTAGAATTTTCGAAGCTCATCTTAGTTAGAGTTATTTATGAGGAAATGAAAAATGCCTTCTTATTGTAGTCGAGATAAATATCACAAACATATACAATTTTCGATCTGTGGTCTTAGAAATGACTGGTTAGTAATGTTGCCAACTGAAAACATATTTTATACCATTTTTTATATTGATATAAAAAATTTAAAATTTCATTGTTTTATTTTATTTTGTATCTAATGGGTTGTGGTTTGTTTGGGCTGAACGAAACATATTGTTAACTCGTTTTTTTTCAACTAATCGTTTATAGACCGACAAAAACGAAACCAAACTAAAATTATGTTGGCTCACTGGCGCACCCATTTTATAGTACAAGATTCTTTTGTTGCTGTACCCGTCTTTTTGTTATTTCTGCTCTTATGATGGTTTCACATATTTTAATATTAAGATCGACCCGATGGCTAGCGCTGAATAACTGGCATTTTTCGTTATTGAAACCGGCCGTAAGACTCCTATGTTGAATTTTACTAAGTATGAAAATGGCTTAACGCGTTTTTAAAATCTTGGCCCACCTTATACAAATTACACACTGCAGTTGAACCCAGATGTGAAACTTGGGTTAAGTGATGAGTACTAATAATTATAATTGAGGACAATATAAGATGAAAACATTTTTTGTGAAAAGTTGATGTTCTTCGGCTTCCAAATGTCCCTTTCTTCAATCTTTCAAATATACATCTAGACCCATTCTATAAACACAAAAGAATGTCGTCTTCGACAGGGTGTTATAAAAGAAAAGCCAGAGTTATGGTTGTTTAGCTAATTTATTTTCAGTTCTTAAACGCCAATAACCTATATAATAAGATGAGCTGATAATACAATTTAAAAGAAAAGATCTATTCTATTTTAAACGCTTGGTAACAAAATATACCTGGTCACAATAAAAAGAAATAACTAAATTTTGAAAAACAAAAAACGAATTATGCAGGAGCACTTCTGCGGGCGGAAGGAACCACCAAACAAATTACCGACAATAACTTAGAAAATTAAATAAAGCTAATTTATAAACATTTACTAAAAGCCTTATTGTATCAGTTGAGTTAATTTAGAAAGTTAAGTTAATTTAGGAAAGCCGTAATATAAATACTTGTAGTAGTTTAATTTCTGATACAAGAGGCCAATTGTCATTACAGTACTATCCCCGACACATCACTGCGGCTCAGGACACAACAGCGGGGCGAAGCGCCACAGCGCCGGTCGCGTCGTCCACAACGCCGTCTACAATGGCGGGTCGTGTATTGCGTACATTCTTCAGTATAGAATATAAAGTATAATTTAAAAACTACATCTATATTTCGATAACCCTAAAAAGTAACTAAAAAAGACATTAAACGAATCGAAATTATGGCTAACTAACTTTCAACTCATGAGGATGTAATCTTAGCAGGCACTCTGTGTGAATTTTATCTTTTTGTTTTATCTCTAATTCTCTACATATTATCGTATTCTTTAGAAAATATACAAAAACATAAACACTCAGGTTTCACGTCTTACAAAAACATTTAGTCGGCGGAGCCGCGAGGGGGCGCGGCGATTCAGAGCCTTGTCTCCGATCCTCACTTCTCAGTCCATGAACACAATTATCCAGCGAATCTTATCTAAAGCATTATAAGCTAATTTATGTTTATGTGGCATGAATATTGTGGAACTTAGCCGTACCAATATTGTGAGCTCGGCGCTAGGTCGTTGCTAGTCCTATTGTAGCAAAATTAAACTTAATACTGCATTACAAGTTGACTCGCGGCCACAACGGGCACAATATTGATGTCGGCTAGATCCCATCAGCAATCACAATGTCTTCAATTATTAGGTCACATCATATTCCAGCGTATAATGTTACGTAATATACCAAAATATGTTTGTCTTGATATATTTGCAGTGTCACTTCCAACAACTGGCTCCTTTGTTATTAGGACAGATCTGAGGACAAACAAAAAAACGTGTAAACATAAGATGTTATGAGTAAAATAAATTTAAATATTATTTTTGTTCATTTCAACATGTTTGTTTGGCATTGAAGTACTTACAGCTAGGAACTAGGTCCTGATGCATGTGGTGCTCCGAGTCCACGCCCAAGGGCATGCACGTGGCGGGCGGGGGCCGGCGTTGCACCTGTAATAACATTCGTAAAATCATGACAAAGTAATTAAATGATTATAATCATACTTATGTTCATTTTACGCACTGCAAACTAAACCAAAATATTAGCCAATTAGATAGTGGTCGCGATTATCGCACTGATTAAGTTTTATAAACGTTTGTAAAATGTTTACCAAGGAATTCTTATGTAGTCAGATTACGGCCTTGCAATTCTAATATTATGAAAGTGACAATAGCAGATGCTTACCTGGTCCAAATTGAAACAAACAAAGGACTCGTACTGCTCCGAGAGCTTGTTGTTGAGCGCCGTGTCGTACTCCGCTCGCAGCGCCGCCTCCTGCTCGCGCAGCAACCGCTCGCAGATCATGCGCACCTGCAACATTAGAATGCACTCTACTTACAAGCTATCTTTATAAATTTCATCGATTTTCACCAAAATACATTGAAACACAAGATAACATTACATTTACAGGGTAGAGATTGACCTAGTATGGGTTAAGGGTGTTTAGAAATGATAATGCTCTACTGACTTGACTAATTTATTTTGTTTTGCAATAAACTGCATTCTCCGACTACTAGCCACTCTTAATTTAATTCTGTGAAGGCTCAGAGCCCATTTTTAGGAACAGATGTTTTTGCATAGTTATTATCAAGCTATTAATTTAGTTTGTACCTGATCAAATGTGAAGACCACGCGCTTGTGCACCTTGTGAGGTTTGTGCACCTTGTGAGGCTTTTGCACTTTGTGTGCTGCGTGCGTAAGAGAGTGTCGCGGCGGAGAGGCGTCGCCCTCGCTACCGCTGGAGGACGAGCCTGCCGCGCCCTCTGCCAGACGCAGCTGACTCCTCCGCCGCAGTCGCATGATCTCATCACATATCTCCTGCACCATACGCTCTGAAAACATAAATTGCACTTGGCTTATATTGTTTTAGGTTTCCAAATATTTTGCCGCCTTAGAACAGAATTTTAGGTATGAGCATAAAAGCATACAAGAGGAAACAGCACAGATAACTTGTGCTGAAAAAGGCACTTTGATTGGACCTCTGTACCAAGCTTTAAAAATAACTAAGCATGAATTGCTAAAGACCATCAGAATTACTCCTCTAAATTAGCATTATTGGTGTAATATTAATGTTTCCCTGCAGGGTTACTTTGGGAAACAGGCAGACTACTTTTGAGCCTGAGTATTTAATATAATTTGTAACATTAAATAAAGGCTTCACAAAGCTTTTCTTACTTCTATTTTGTAGTCATTATAATTGACCTAGAACAGACAATTCTTTGAAATTATTCATGCAAATTGTTTCAATGCCTCAGATTGTATACATAATTGTAATGATTCAAAGAATCATTTTAAATAAACCTTCATTGATTAATAATACCTAATATCATGAAGTATCGACTATATTAAAGTGTAACAAACTTTATGCTGCCCGTCATTAATAGGGCACTAAAACATCTCTGGCATCTATTTCTCATTAAGAAACTAACCATAGATAAACAACTGAGTCTTCTATTGAATCATTAAATAATAACTAAGGGCCTTACTGTAGATTTAATATAGTTAAAAGTCATCACAATAATCAATATTAACAAGAAATAAAAGACATTGATGAATACCTTGGGATTTTTAAGTTTACAATACTGTTGTAATGTGGTTCAATGCTGCAACATTGGAACATTTTATTGCCATGTGGTCATTATAACATATTTATGACTGAAATAGTCTATGCAAAAAATCAATTCACATGTTTTTATTTTTATTGATAGAAGGCAAGTTTTTATATTGAAGATAATAAATATGTATTTAATATTATATTAGCTGAAATTAATCTAGTATACTAATTAGGTATTATTAAAATTACAAAAATTATTGCAATAGTCAAATTAATTTAGCATAAATCATTAAAGAATTCCCATGAATGAAATAGTAATTTAAAAAAAGTAGTGGCTACATTACTAAATGATCTAACCATTTTTTTATTATTTATGATTTACTAGATGTAGACCCTGATTTAATTTGTTGATGGTATTTATTTTAATGCAATACAACTTTTCGTACCCTGTATAGATTTACAGATTTGACAGTAATGCATTTTTAGTTTGTAATTGTCGCAATAAAAAGCTGTCTCATCCTCATTTACTGACATACACTACCCTCCAACTTGTCATTCGTAGCAACAATGATATTTTATCGCAAAAAAACTTTAGGAAGAAAGAAAAAGGTATGCAAGCTGTAACTCGGCAAAAGCTTGGCCTTTATTGTTTTTTTATTCGAAATAGAAAAAATAACAAAGCCAGTACGCCCAACGGTCATTGCGCATCTGTTGTCTCTCTCACACACGATAAAAATATTTCTGATACCACAAGAAACAATGGCGATATTCACATATAATTTCCATAAACTTCCAAATCATATTCAGTTTGATTAAAGTTAAATACCGTGAATTATTAAACATTGGCTGAGGTAACTTTAAGAACTTAGACAAAAATAAACAAACCTGGGGTTAATTTCGCAGGAGCGGTAACGGATTCACCGAACGCAGAGTGTTTGTTTTCAGTCAATTTTATTCCGGGGCTGGTGCTGGATGTTGCAAATGGGGCACACCTTCGTTTCGCAGGCGTTTGAGACATTGAGTCCCAATCTAAATTTCTTTTGAGAGTAGCGCACGCCATTTTCTTTTTACGCCCAACGAATGTCTACACCAAATACTTAATTCGGTTGAGATACTTTAGTCACAAACGTAGTAAAAATTAAAAATATTATCAAAACTTAAAGAAAATTAACACTACAATTCGTATACTAAATTCAACTTTAAATTATCTTAAATGATTTCTAAAAATATCTTAGATTTCTGTGCAGTAACTTCTCTTACTTCCAAATCCGCAATCCGACTTTTGTGACTTTACAATTTTGACAGTTTTGTTATTACAAAACAATGTACCAACCTATAACCAACAATTTATGGTACCAACACATAAAACTGAATCATAGACAAATACTCTGGTTTTAATTTGCAAATGAATTCAAAAAAACAAAGTAGGAAGAGTCTTGCGGAAATTACTTAAATTTTATAAAATTACATTGATATAAAATAAAAAAGAAAAGCAAAAGAAACTTATACCTCATAAGGTTTTTCGAAAATGTTTGCATAAATTTTGACCCATGTTTTAAAATAAAGGGCGTATCGTATTTTGTCAGCAGTTGTTATTGTCAATACTTGCGTCATGACATGACATTAGACATATTATTGTCACGAAATCGGATTTATTTGTGATTAAGTAGTGACTCATCTCAGCTAAGTTTTCTTTTTCTCCGGTCTAAAACATTCGTGTCTTAACGAAGCCCTTGAGGGAAATTTAAAAGGCTTCGCCTATAATTTTTGTAATAGTTTTTATAAACCGTCAAGCTGGGGAACGAAATGTCATCGTCTGCAATGGAAAGTATCCTTTTAAAGTAACTTTGTTTTCTTTATTTTACTGGAGTTTAAATACATTTGTTTATTAAAACAACTTTTAAAACGAAGGTTTGGCATCTATGTTTTGTGCATTTATTAAATAATGAAACCACACAGTAGTCCTTTGCCCATCGCGTGATGTACTTATCCTAGATTGACCACATTTAGATTTATCTGATGAATTGAATGTTATGGCTAAAATTAATGATGTGTTTACATTGTTAGTTTTAGTTTTGTAATTTGTTTTTTTTTTCTCATTCGTTTTATTTTTGAGTAGAGTTCAATGTGTGCAAACATGATTATAGACAGAACTTAACATTATAATAAAAATTACTTTAAATGACCTTGTGCAATATTTTTTGTGATTTGCCCATTGGGACACAATATATAGTGATTTACTGTAGACAATGTTGCTGGGATATTATTTAATTTGACTTATGTATATGTCTGTCTTAAAGTCGCTCAGGCGAAAAGCGTAGCTAGTGTAGTGTAGCTAATAAACATAAGTGGTGTTGGGCACCAAACACTTTTTTATAAGTTCTTAACTCCAAAACCAGAACATCTATTTAATTTAAAATTTGCGGTCAAAGAATTAGAACGAAATTCAAAGAAATGTGAAAAAGAGGAAAAACTTGAAAAGGAGAAAGCAAAAAAAGCGATACAAAAAGGTAATACAGAGGGAGCTCGAATACATGCAGAAAATGCTATACGACAGAAAAATCAAGCCCTAAATTACCTTCGGATGTCTGCAAGAGTGGACGCTGTTTCCAGTAGAGTGCAGACTGCTCTTACAACTAGAAAGGTATTATCAAAACTGTTCGATAATTTTAAAAATAGAAAATACATTATACATAGTTGTGGTTGATGATATGTCAAGCCATTTTTGTCAATATTGATGATAGTATTATGTATATTAATGTAACTGTTATATAAGTCTTCCTTTAAATGTGAAGTAAAACCTCATGCTAACTTACCTTAGTGTTCTTTCAACTATATTTATAGGTAACTAATTCGATGGCCGGTGTAGTTAAAGCGATGGATGCTGCAATGAAATCAATGAACCTTGAGAAGATATCAACTTTAATGGACAAGTTTGAAAGTCAATTTGAAGATCTGGATGTTCAGTCTTCGTACATGGAGAATGCGATGTCACAAACAACTACAACTACTGTACCGCAGGGCGATGTGGACAAGTTGTTGCAACAAGTTGCAGATGAAGCTGGGTATGCATTATATAATATAACTTAACCTTAACAATAAACAAAGTTTACATTATACTAAATACCTATTATATATAGAAAATGATTAGTCACAAAAACAATTGAATTTTGAATAACTTCAATGTCACATATTTCTATGTCTTTATTTTTCAGTTTGGAACTGAACATGGAACTGCCGTCAGGCGTGCCGAGCACATCAATAGGTACAACCACCGTGGTGTCACAGGAACAGGACGAGTTGACACAAAGACTGGCCAGGTTACGACAAACCGAATAATGTTCAAATGTAAAGATAATTATGTTAAGATTTTATATAAACATGCTTTATCTTGATGGTTTAATGAAGTGTGCGATATTTTTTTATATTTACGAACTGTCGGGAAGTTTTGCCATTTGACACTCTGTCTATTGGTGACACACATGCAAAGTTACAATGATTTCTTTGCTTTTTCACGAAAAAGCATTATAATATGCTTTTGGATACATATTTCAGGAAACCTAGTTTTTGGAACTTTATGTATAACACTCACCATTACATTAAACATGAATGTTACATATATCCAATAATTTGTTCAAAGTTTTACAACAGGAACAATATAGCTAATTTGTATCATTTTATAACTATTATCATTTTATAATTATTATTATTGGAAAACCATTCCTAAAACCGGTGAACATGTTAAATTATTGTTTTTAAACAAGGTCATAGACTATATGCATTTATTGTCTAAAGTTTTTTTTATTGTATGTGTAATTTGAAACTTGTAAAAAAATAGCAAAAAATTAAATCGGTATTAAAACCTGCTTTAACGCAATCTTATGAATGTTCTGTTAAGTAAATGATAATTTAATAAAATATATCTAAAGTTAAAATGATGTTTTTTTTTTAATTGTTAAGTAGCATTATTGTTCCATAGATTCAGAGAAGACATCTGTGTTGCCAGTGCAATATTTTAGTTCTTCTTTGTCGTAACAGTCTTGTCAGACTGATCGTGGTCATTATCATTTAGCAACCCGCTTCACAAGCCGGCGCCACTCCTCCCTGGTTGCTGCTTTTTTGGTGCATTGATGCAAGGGGGCATCCACAGCAGATCGCACTTGATCCGCCCATCTCATGGGCGACTTTCCTTGTGATCTAGTTCCCTTCACTTTCCCTTGCACCATCAAGCGTTCGATGGACTCATCATTGCGCCTACAGACGTGACCAAAAAAGGTGAGTATGCGAGCCCGAATAATGGAGGACAGGCGCTGCTTAATGCCTAATTCTTCGAGGATTGACTGGTTAGTTCGAAATGCAGTCCAAGGTATCCTCAGCA
>JAODUI010000029.1:801573-845716 GCA_027563995.1 Papilio gigon
TATAAAACGGCTTAACTCACGTGCAACTCGGTGTCAGTACCGACTAGTTTCGAGCCCATCGGGGGCTCATCTTCAGTAGTATAGTGAAATGTCTCACGAAAATTTAATAGTTTAAATATCATTTACTTACTTTGTAAGTCGTCCAATACTAACATGTTGCCGAGTGACTTGGAGTGAACGATCTGTACCCTTTGGAACGGAGACTGCTCGTCAAACAACACTCCATCAATGTCATACTCAAGAAGTCTCTCATCTGAAAATACAAATAATTATTATAATGATGCGACAGTAGTTAAGGCAATCTATCGTTAGGTCGCAGATTCGAATTTGTTATTTGACCTTTTTGTACACCATATCATAGCTTAGTTGGTATTATTAATATTAGTAAATGTTTCATTATAAAAAATATTCTTATCATATTTTTGGTCCTATATAATGTTAACGTACTCTTATCTATAATATAAACAAACGGTATGAATTGTGACGCTGTTACAAATATTTGGACAGCTAAATTTAATTCTTTGACTTCCATCGTTACAACTTCGACGCAAAATTTATGTACGAGATATTTGCGATACAAGGAATTAAAAAATATACAATTATCTGTCTGATTCATACATGTTGTGAGGATGGTTCTTGAAGGATTTTTCAATAGCGCGATGTCGCTAACGTCAATATCAGTTTGATAAACGCTCATCTTCAAATAGAACACAACTTTGAAGATATTTTTATATCCGACAGATAGATTAATTGAGAACGAGAGACAAACACTGCGGCGGTTTATGTTAGAATACGCGTAAAGCGCCGACGTTATCTTATTTATACCCGCGACACTCATGTGTCTTTTATTTTGGTAATTAATTAAAATATCAGGAAACGCGACTGAACATCCCTTAAATCATTGATTCTCGCAATTTATTATATAAAAACTAAATGCCAGGGGTTTTTGTCTAAAAATTCTTAACATAACTTCAGCGGCAGTCACAAGGTTAGAATGTGAATAATGTTGCATCTCTGCATTTATGTGTTACATTTTAATTTTTAATACTATACAGCCATTAAAATTGTGATTTTAATATTATGTTAATTAGGTAAATTAATAAGTGTTACAATTATTTAGTGACATAAAAATTAACAACACTCAATCAGATGCCATTAAACGAGTAAAAAACAAATGAACTTACCAGACGTCGGATAGTACCTGCTAAACAAGCACCTTTTTATCGGGGCGTAAGCTTGCGATTTTATGAACGTGATGTACTTTTTCAGTTGACCTTCCAATACCCTCGCCGACTATCGAAAAACATGGATAAACAAGCAATAGTTAATTTCAAAAACAAAAACCTGTCTGACCATTCCTTTTCAACATTCCGTCAATGCAATTAATTTGATACCTTTACAAAAAAAAACTTTTTAAGCTATAATTACAATCGATCGTATCTTTTTAGTCAGTCAGGCAACAAAGGAATGTGAAACAAATTAAACGAGAATGCAGGTTTCTCTAACATGCGATCCCTATTCTGGATTTCGGGGTAAGATAAGGCTGAGCGTCTTTGAGTTGCACACTGGAAGATTCGTTAGTAACATGTTAGGACAAGTCAAATAGGCAATGCTTCACAAATATTAAAATGTGTAATGAAAACATGCAATAGTTCATGTATATGGTTGTGAGATGTGTTACTTTGTATGAACTTTATTATTCACTTGTTTCAAAAATGTATGAACAATCGCAAGATATTATTTCATTTTAAAATAGCAATGACTGAATAATAAGAAAATGTTTATATTGTGTATGTAGAATTTTTTTTATAACTAATCATGTGCAGCATGTGTTTTATGTACATTTATATGACATTAAATCTATTAAAAGAAAAAACATGAACAGTGCTTGCAGCTACACTGATAAAAGAGCCATTGAATTCTAAAAAAATATCAGTGTTGTAGAATAAAATCTACATATGTATGTAATAAAGAGTTCGTGTAATAGGGGCAAAAATATAAAGATAACAAACTGGCCTTTCCAGCTGACCTGAACTAGTTAGGTAAACATCAAATTTATAGCCCCGTTTGATAGTTGGCAATAATTTAAGCCTGTCACAGTCCAAGGATACCTTCATCGAACTTTCCAATTGTTTACAGCACTAAAACACAATATTGTCCGCTCAACCTTAACTCCAACAATAAAATTAAATATTTTGTATTATATATATCGTAAAAAAAGGGTTTTTGGTCAAGGTATTTTAACAAAGTAGAAATGTCACACTTAAACTAACTTATACTGACAGTGTTATATATTCAGAAATAATTTACATAAAATAACTAAATGTGTAATAATACAAACTGTAAAATAATGAAACAATTTAGATTGTATGGCTTCATTAAATAAAATTATAGAATAAAAAGTGATCTCTTTTTTACAGCTTTTCCAGTTATGATGATATCTAAGATTAGTTAAAAATACATATATTTATTTTTATCATGCAATATTATGTTTCTACATAAAATCCATTTTGAATAGACTTAATGCTTTTGTTTATTTTATGCATATAACAGGGATGACATTAATGTATGAAATGCCAGCAGTTATTATTTTATATTAACACCTTCGTCTCAATAATTGGCAGCAGCAGAAATAATGTACAGAAATAAGTTTACCTTGAAACTGATTAGTGGTTCTTCAGTGTCCTCTTTGTAATATTCTATGTTTACAGTGACTAGACCTCGGTCAAACATTCTTACTGACACTGTAGTCCCTTTTTTTCCAGTCAATAGTTTTACAGATCCACCGTCAATTTTTATATCAGCAGCTAATATAAGATTTGGTACATATTCTTTTAGAATGGTCTCCAATTGACCGAACACCGTTTTTTGACCACTCTCATCTCCAACTCGTGCAGGGTCAACAGAGAAATCTAATAGTAATGTTTGTACCGACATTTTCCTTACTAAGCAGTCTAATACTGATGATAAGCAATATTAGGACGGATATACCGGCAAAATTAACGCTGAAAATATGAAGTTCTATTCTAATTTGACAGCAAATTGGCAAATATTACATATGGCAAACAAATGGCAAATATATTTGACAATTTGCAAAAATGTGGCCATACGGCTGGCAATTTTCTATAAAATTAGCAAAGAAAAACTAAACTAATTTTCAATAGGTAATTTGTAGCTAATGACCAAAACCACCTTCTTTATTTCTAAAGTAATATTGAACACAAAAATCAAAAAGTCCTATTAACGGAAAAGACATGAATATCTTACTTTATTATCTGTAAACATTTAAGGAAGATCTTGTAACACCGCTTCGATGGCTGTCTTTTGCAAAAATCCAAGGCTCTAAAAAGAATTTGTGATATGGCTGGTAATAATACCGAAGAAGTTGAGGTGGGTAGCAAGTAATTAAAAATGATACAACCGCCGTAAAATAACGTTTTGACAATAAATTGCTGAAATACCCCGTCAATTAACGATAATCTATGGTGATGTGGCTATACCAACTTTCACTGTTGCATTTGTTTCTTGTTTGCTTAATTTAAAGCGGTTTTGAAAATATTTCCTTACCTTTAATACCCTCGTTGATTGAAAGCAATCCAGATTTTTGTACAATCTGTATTGAATTACGTGATTAGTAATTTTTAGTCAGATCAGTATAGGTTAAGTTTTACAAAAATGTCATCTATGTTAAAGGGGACTACTACTGATAGTAAGACTAACACCCCTGCCGAGCTGCCGCCAGAATTCCTCATCAAGCACCCTCTTCAAAATACTTGGAGTCTGTGGTTTTACGACAATGACAGGACCAAGACATGGGAGGAAAACTTACTTGAATTGACAACATTTGATACGGTGGAAGATTTTTGGAGGTAAATTGTGATTTGATAATTTTTATTAAAGCTTAATGAACTTTAATAAGTGAAAGATGAAATTTAATTTAGTTTGAATTTGATATTGATGACTTAAAAATTTTACATTAAAATGTGTTTAAAACTTACATTTATTGTTGGCACATTGCAATACTATTTTAACAAATTAAACATTTGATCTACCAAAATTTTATTTCAAGTTGCCGACCCAACTCATCCTGTCTTATCTATCAATATTGAATTGAAATATTCAGCATTTTCTTGTCTTTCACAAGGACCTTCAGACAATAGTAAACACAACAAAAAAGTGTTGTATTAACCAAAGGGTTAAAGATTCACTTTTATATATATAGATCCAATATTTCAGATTGTACCACCACATCAAACTACCCTCTGAACTACGTCAAGGCCATGACTATGCAGTGTTCAAGCAGGGTATTCGGCCCATGTGGGAAGATGATGCCAACAAAATGGGTGGCCGATGGCTTATCAGCCTTGAGAAGAAGCAGCGTAACTCAGACTTAGACCGATTTTGGTTGGAAGTGGTATGTAAAAAAAACAATTTTTTCATCTATCTAGAGTTTATAAATAAAGGCAATTTGGGCTGGATTTGTTAATCTTTGTTATTAATACTTGGCTTTTATTTAATTTATTTTCTTCCTTTTAGATACTTCTATTAATAGGTGAAAACTTTGAGCACTCTGATGAAATTTGTGGTGCAGTTGTGAATGTAAGACCTAAGCTTGATAAAATTGGTAAGTTTGAGATTAATTAACTATAATGCTATCTTTTTTTGACTATATTCTAAAACATTGCAACAAAATAAATTCCAAAATTTCATTGAAAGTTTTTATTTTTAAAAATGCATACTATGTAAATCTTTCAGGTGTATGGACAGCAGATACATCGAAGCAACAAGCCAATCTGGAAATTGGTAGGAAGATAAAAGAGCAGCTAGGCATCCATGGAAAGATTGGCTTCCAGCTACATAGAGACACTATGGTCAAACATAGTTCCGCAACTAAGAATCTATATACTGTTTAGATTATTTAAATTATGTCTAGAATATGCACCAACGGTTAAGAGATGATTTTAAAATTAAGCATGTTTTAATGTAATTATTTTTAGAATATGCATGTGTTCTGCAGACAATTACTTGTAAGTGCCAGAGGTCACAAATTGCCAGCAAGAAATATAGTCTAAAGTCATTGAAGGATGAACAAAACAAAAATACTGATTTATAGGTGAAGTATTGTATACTTCAGTACGGCTGGCCGAAATAAAATGTTGTGTAGTGTTTCGTCTTAAGACAAGACTGGGTATTAAAAGACAAGTCCCTTCATTAAGCCAAGATCATAGACTATGAAGTTTGATACGAATGAACTGACTATACACAAGTGAAAGAATACTGTGTAAGTATTTGTCTGTAGAAGAGTGCACTTGATCGTCTCTGGCCGTTGTTGCTCTGAGATATGTTTTATTTAACAGAAGTAGTATTTATGTTGTCACTCACATCTGCCTCGTAACGAGAGCTTGGTTCAACCAGCAGTAATTGACTATTGATAACCAAAAGTCTGATGTTTGTACTAAAGCTATGCTCGGTTATGTTTAAATGGTCACCTAGTTGTAAGTTTGTATTTACTACTTGTTAAGTATCCGGTGATTCAGGAAGTCGACTTCGGAACTTTCTTTTTTTTAACATTTTAACACTTTTGTTTATTTAATTCGTCACGCTTTAGTATCCCTGTACAATGGAATGTCTCGCTAGTGTAACAACTCATTGTTTGAAATTGATGTTTGCGCATATATGTTAAAGAATGTTTTGGTATTTTGTATAAAAAGTACTGAAATAAAGCATTTGTTTCATTTATAATCTACTCCTAATACCTCCTAACTAATGAATCCATACAAGTTTCACTTGTACTGATGAACATGACATAAACTATACACAATACTTTAGCTATCAGCTGACTAAAGAAATCACGCAAATACATAACAGTTATAATGAAATATGTATGTCGTATATATGGTAGAATGAGTACCGTAGAAGATTGTCGGTGATGACAATATGTGCTGGAGTCAATTGAATAGACGTATTTTATTTAAAATCAGGAGATAACATCCAAATACTTAATTGGTTACACTTATGTAAAAAAGGACAACAACTCTTCTTTTTAAATTTAAAATGTTAACGTATAACCCCACTGGGTCATTAATAAATAAATATTTAAGTGATTTGGATATATAACTAGAGATGATTGCATTTTCTAATTTGAATTTTGGGAAAGGTCTATGATTTCTTTTTCTAATTTAAATGGGATGGGCGAATTTTGCTTTTAGACAGCAACCCTTTTTCTATGCCCATTTTAAACATAGACAAAATAGAATGACGTTTGCAGGCGTTGCGTTGCTTAACTTTCTCTGACTAAACATTTACGGTCATAAAGCCATTTAAAATAAAAATAAAAGGATTTTTCAAAGATTAAATCATCATAAATTTCGAATTGTACAAAAGTTCTACAGTGGTGGCAACATTTATTTGGAAATTGGGGAATACCTTATTTGATAAGTGGCAATTTTTAAAGTAATATCTTTACTAGAATAGTGTCCCGCCTCGCTGTTGCCTTAACTTTTATGTGTCATTACAAAGTATTTTTTTTTTATTTTATTGTTGTTATTACCTTGGAGCAGAATTATCTTTTGTTCGTTATGGCTACTTGCATTAAATCGAAGAAGAAAAACGTGAGTATTTCGTTTCAATCCTTTTTTGATTCTCTCAAAACAAAAACTCAGGAGTATGGACTTCTCTCACGTTATTCTGTCTATCTCTCTTTATTTGAATTGTCAACATACACAATTATTTACTTCTTGTTAACACATATTTCAACACTTTCACAGTTAGTAATCGTAGCGATGAAGTAATCTTCTTTTGTGGCAAAATTTAAGGAATTGTGAAGTTTACCTTAACATTATTTAGAGAAGAATTAGTTATTTTTAAAGTTTTTATGCCAGTTTTGTAACCTAACTACTAGTCTTCCCAGTCGAAACCGGATACGAACTAATAATCATTGTTAAGCCACAGATAAAAAAATATAACCTATGGATTCCTAATTAGGCGTAAAAAGTACATAAATGTTCCCGGCCCTATTTATTCCATCTTTAGGTACCTATGGGTAGTGTATGTCGATAATTTTTAAAAACGATGATAGGACGGGTATTATTTTTGTTATTTATACATAAACAGACATGCAACGATGGCAAATTACTGATACGTTAAAGTCTTGTCAACTTTAAAATTTCAAAAAGTCGTACTAAGCCAAATTGTGTGACAGAGATGAAATTTTAGTCATCTTTCCCTACACACTTCTTTTTAGAAAAGATGGCAAGGGATTCGAATTTTGGTAGGGGAGAGGAGGGGTAACGGAAGGGAAATTTTCTCTTTTTATATGTAATTTTCGGAAACAGGTGTTAATTAAGTTTCAACTTTTCTAAACATTTAATATAATTGAAGGCTATGAAAAAAGAGAAAATCGTCGAATCCTTAAATGTTGAACATTTAAGTATTAAACATCCACTACAAAGTACGTGGAGTTTTTGGTTGTACACGAATGCGAGCAAAGATTGGAGCGAGAACCTTGTCGAGTTGACGACGTTTGATACGGTCGAAGATTATTGGAGGTGAGCTCACTTTGGGTAAGCCTTTTTTATTTAATGAACGAGCTTAAGGTCCATTGATGTTAAGAGGATATCAATGCCCACGGACATTCAACACCAGAGGAACTGCTAAACTGCTAACGACACTGCTCAAACTTCACATTTTCATTAGTTCCACTTTATACGATCATATGTTACTAGAAGTGATCAACCTATTAATTATTTATTGTAAAAAACTTCTTAGTTTATATCATCATATGAAAACACCGTCCGAGTTACCATTAGGGCAAGACTACGCGGTATTCAAGAAGGGCATTCGGCCGATGTGGGAGGACCCCGCCAACGAGCAGGGCGGCCGCTGGCTGCTCACGCTCGACAGGAAGCGGGCCGCGGAACTTAACAACATCTGGTTATATCTGGTTAGTACTAGATTAGAAGTACTAAGACAGAGTTACGTGCAGATTTCGGACATTTCAAAGTCCTCTTTATAAATGAGTCACCGCCTATGTAATCATTATACAAGTAATTTCTTACAATCGTATTTGTAACCTAATATCCGACGGGCTAAATTCTGCTTATGTACAGGGTGTCCTTTTTAGCTCTGAATTACGCTTATGTTGTATTCTCGTTTTTCAATATACAATAGACAAATGAACATGTATATTTATTAACGGTAACATCTATTCCAGGTACTGATATTAATCGGCGAAAACTTACCGCATGGAGACGAGATCTGCGGCGTCGTGGTCAATGTGCGACCCAAATGTAAAGTGGGTGAGTTATCTCTTCTGTATATATCCTTGTCAATTAACCACTGTGAAGATTGAAATTTAAATGAGACGCATCGTTCAAATATCAAAGATCCGGTGATTAGGTTAGGTTACATGTTTCTTTTATTTTATTTGCATAGGTGTTTGGCTGAGGAATTTAAAAAAGGAATCGGCGAACATGGAGGTCGGCCGAAAGTTAAAACAGCAACTGCCAACAAACATAAAGCTTGGTTTACACTCGCATAACTCCAACCAGAACATACAAACATTGTAAATCAACGGAATACCGGGGCCGTGCCATGCACGTTGATTTGTTTACTTTTTAATTTTGTAAGATAAGCTTTGGTTTACAGAATACTTTATTTTTTTTTATATATAAAAATACTACTTTTAATACTTAATACTAAAAAAACAAGTACATTAAACTTAATGCTGTTTTCGTGTTCTTAAACATAAGTCTTTTTATGATTAAATAATCAATATTACAAACTACTATAATACGCATTTGGACGTCTCCTGCACAATACATTGAAGTATGTTATCCAGTAGTAAAAAGGCTATATTGCTTTCAGCAGGGTTTTGTCATAAAAGGTAGGATGAAACGAAAGGTTTTATCCTATCCTTGATGAATCTTACAGAATTACGTTATTACCTTTTTTCACGTTGATTGTAATTTATTAGAATAAAGTTGTATCACGTAATAAACGTGTTTTGTTTTGTTTCTTTTATATCATATCTCTTCTTCACAACTCTTTACGTCGGCTAAATGCGCCGGCCACAGTGCATTTACCTTATTAGTTTAAAATCTACAAAACAAAATGTAATAACTAAAATTATAAATGACTAAAACTTGGACGTTAGCAATAATTTAATCGAAATAATTTTCATTAACAATCCTAACTTAAAATAACTTTTATTACAAATATACAAATTAATGATGTCTTCAGATAAAATAGAAAGTTTTAACGAAATTTTAATCACTTATGAAGGACAATAGAGATTGATTTGACGTGTAGATTATAAAATGTTGCAAGTTCTCGAGTTTGTCTGGTTCCTTATTTCTGTTTCTACTCTTTCTTCAACTTTGTGCACGGCCTCCTCCGCGGTGTCCATTCCTTTGTGTACGTTTTCTGGCGAATAACAAAAAATGTAATACCAAAGATTTAAAAGCTTTAGTATGGGTGAAATGACGACGTGCGCCGCGGGTTACACTTACGCTTATTTTAATGATCATAGTATAGCATTAATATTTTTTTTAGAAATGGATATTATGTAAACTGGATCATTTTGTGACAAAGTGAAAACCAAACGGCGTTTTACTTACCTACAACTTTCTCTTCGATAACTTTCCCCTTGCCCATGCAAGAATTCTCCTTCTCCCTTATAGATTGGAAGATACGCGCAAAGCGACCTTTTTCCTCAAGTTTGTTTTCAACCACAACGTCTTCGTGGGTGTCCTCATTTGAATCGATATGATCTTCACTTCTCACAATCGGCATTACCGCTTGAGTTTTAGTTTTGCCAGCTCGAGGACTAGATTTGTCCGAGGCACATAGGATCGTCTCGTTTTCCGATTGTCCCGTTTCACTCTTCAGACCATCATCACTACGTGTGCTTAAATTTGGGCTCATTTGCGATATGTCCGGTATATGGAGCAAATCCTGAATAATAGGTGACTTCGGAGGCGGAGAATTAGCTGTTTCTGCAGCTTTATCCGGTATTCCGAGCGTTAGTTTTTCATCAATATGCAATGGATCTAATCTTGCTTCTGTCTTGTGTATAATATCTTCAACGACTTCCATTTTTAATACAGTGTCTTCCTCTAAATTGTGAATGACATCTTCAATGTCTTTTCTAGATTTATCAATAATATCAGGGCTTTGTGGAATGTCCTTTGTTTCGATTGCTAAAGCCGCTGGCAAAGGCAATCCTTTTATTTCAGCCTTTATTAAGGGGCTCGATTGTATGTCATCTTTGTTTATGTCCGGTATTTCGTGTGTACTGCCAGTTTCATCAAGGTCGTTTATATTGACGATGTGTGATCCACTCACGTTGGCTTCTAATGAATCTATCGATCCGTTTTCTTCGTTATTGTTTGCATTTACAGTGTCTGTGTGTTTTTCATTGTTGTTGGAATTCAGAACATCGCCAGTCGTCATATCGCTCATTTTATTAAGCCCAGGTACTTTTTGTAGCGGTGGTAGTTCGATTAAAGATATTTTTTGCGTTTGCTCTTGTAATGCACTAAATCCGTTGTCCAATAAATCGGCGTGTGCACTCTTGGTTGCTGTGAGCAGCGTGTGGCAGCCGCCGCAAGATACGTTGTCGACAATGTAACCGTCCATGGCCGTGACTCGCTTGGGCGTGTATTGATTAGGTACTGCCTCGTTCGAGTTATTGGCGTCCTCTTCTTCCTCCAAACACAGTTTGTTGTGTCGTGACTCGCCGCACGTGTAAAGTAGACCGTTATCTGTAACGAATTTAATTAAACGGAAACTATGTTTCAAATATCTATTCCTATATATGTATATTTTTAGCAGGTATTTTAACACTACGACGAAACTTATAGCATAGGTGAAATACGTTTTCGGTGTTTTTTACATAGGATTTTTTCCAAGTATTATAATTTCAGAACTTAATTTGCATGTCATGCAGGTGTAAAATTAATGGTTGCTGTCAGTAACCCCTATGTTTGTTTTTTAACAAATGCATATTATTTAAAGTAATAAACCTATTTCTAATTAAAACCGACAACATTTTAAAAGCACATATAAACTCGCAGACTACGGTTAAGTCGAACAAAAGTCAACGCATTATATTTTAGTCCACAAAACTTGCTACAAATCTAATTCTGTGGTTTATATGAACGAGATCATCGTCTAAAGACTAAAGAGTAACTAAAGACTCACCCGTGACAAAAGCCGTATGCATCGCACCGCAAGCCACTAACTTCAGCTGGTATCCATCGAACATCTTCTCCATGTCAATCTCAGTGGGGGTCGTGACGTTTTCCACCTCCCTCGGCATCCCCAGCTGACCCTTCTCGTTTGAACCGACTGCCAAGATTTGGCTCTCATCCATAGACAATAGGAAGGTGTGGTTAGCGCCGCAACACGCGCTCTTGATCGGTACATTCAATGGAAGCACCTCTGGAGAGTATATCGTGGTGGCTGTGTTGGGAATGCCGAGTTTCTGATTCTCATTATCGCCCGTTACGAAAACTGCACCTTTTTCTGTAAGATATTATTATGCATTTAACTTGATAAAGACGGTGCTCACTTTATAGATCTAGTGGAGTAGGTCTTTGTTCCGCATTGGATAATTAAAACGCAATTATTATACCTTCCAAACTAAGTGCTGGTTTCTTATTTATGCTTGATTTAAAAACTTATTAGCTAGATTACCGGTAATAAAGACAGTGTGATAGTAGCCGCACTCCACGAAGGCGATTCGCTCCATGAATTTGAGCTCAGTGAGACGGCTGCAGCTGCGGGTGCCATCGCCTACGCCCAGCTGACCCTCGGAGTTCGACCCGCACACGAACACGCGACCCTCTTCTGTATACACAATGAACAGATCTAAAAAATAACTAGTAGGAGCAACTAGAGTATGACTTAAGAAGTTTTACTGTCTGAACAAAAGACCGTGACTTGTAAGATGTGTGACCTGTGAGTATGGCGGTGTGGCTGCTTCCGGCTGAGACCTGGCGCACAGGCGCGGACGCGGGCGCTCCCTCCAACTCGACGAGGTGTGGCGCGCTGCGCGGCTCCGTGTCCCCCGCGCCCAGCTGGCCCTCCTCGTTGCACCCCACCGTGTAAATCGCGTTCGTATCTTAACATCAATAACTAATTGATATAATTGATACGCGATTAAATGAAATTATACATTCATTAAATGATCACAAAAGAAAGAATTTAATATTTGAGTAAATAGGCAGTTTCTTGTAACCTGTAACGAAGACAGTGTGCGCGCGGCCGCAGGCTACGAACATGGCGCGTTGGGGTTTGAGCCACTTGACGCAGCTGGGTCGCGTGGCTTCCTCGCGGTGACCCAGCCCCAGCTGCCCCCACGCGTTGCCTCCGAACACAAATACGCGGCCATTCTCTGCACAACACAGAAGCTTCTTAAGCTCACGCAAACGGCTTTACTGCACACTATGCTATCACCCCTGACCAGAGTATCATAGAAGCTCTTTACAAACGAAGGACTGCAAAGTTCAGTAGCTCATTGTACAATAACCTTACGTAAATTATTTGCTGATTTAGAGACGTCAGGTTCGTTTAGCTGTAATGTTAGCTACATCAATTTATTACAATTACTTTGTTTTGCTGTACAAAGTCTCGTCTAATTTGACAATGTACTATGATTCAATACTAGTGCTGTAACTTGGGTCCCACACATGCGAAACTACAAGAATGCGCTCGTAAAACTAATCAGAAGTAAAGATCAATGTCCCATGTTACTGTTAATGTATTGCCCTTTATTCTTTCAAATCTGAAGTCACGTAAAGGACCAATTAAAGCGTTACTTGGCAAAGGTCAATGTCACCACTTGGTGTACAAAATTAATTAAAGAAATGTTTTTTTCGACATTAGATAAAATCGTCTGAACTATTTTAAAACAAAGTAAAAACTTATAAAATATTTTAAATAATATGAAAAGACGTAAAAATAATCTTGTCAAATATACACAAAACTTTGTCCACATTTGTCCGTAAACTTTAAATCTGATAACAATATTTTGGACAAATGTTTAGTCAGAGGTAACTCAATGCAAGAGTGTCTAGTGATGAGAACTCACGGCAGATGACAGCGCTGTGCTCGTCGCCGCACGAGATGGCGACCACAGGATCATTCTTGATGAAGAAATGACTCGGCTCGTTGTCAGCGAACCGCGACTTGCCGAAAGTGAACACCGCGCCCGTATCTGTACTCATGGACATAATTATTGGTTATAAAACATGAGTAAACTAAACAATGGACTTCCACTGCCGTAGAACTGTTTTGTTTAAAATGTTAAGAGGTACTTCGTAGATCGCACAGAATTCGTTAGTAAACAGTAGATTTAGGATCAAATCAACTTGCTAAACTAGATATAGAGGCAATGGTTACGAAGGTGTCTTCGAAAGTGATATCAAAACCGAGTACTTTTTATAAGAAAGGAGTTTTTTTTTTGCATTAGACGCACGAAATGTTCGCCGACCTTGCGGTAACGTCCAGCCCCTAATCGGACATCAGATTATAATCGCGTACGAAACACATTAAGGCTTTCATTTGCCGTATTTGTTCAGCCGCTGGAAATAGAAACTGTTCATATGTTTTATTACGCCAATATAAAATTACACAGGTCATGTTAATTTTGACCTTCAAGAAGCTTTTGCCTTTTCATGCGTAATAAATGGCCAGCATTTGTTTTTTATTTGTCCGTGAAAATGTAGTTACAATGTTAAAAAAGTAAGATGTAGATTATTTCTACGTAAATTGTTTCATTTGCGATACTTAATACTAGCTCACGTTTACAGCGAGCGGTAAAATTGTGAGTTATTTAATTGAATTATTTTACTCTGCAAACTTTTGTATGTCAATGCGTACTTTATAGTATATTGCATCCTTAGGTTACACGACGCGCGGAGCTGCTGGACAAAGTTACATTCGATTAGTAATATCATTAGTAGAATTGATAAAATGTGTATAGATATAAAATAGAGCGTCGGTAGCGCAGTTGTTAGGCGTTTGACCGAACCTGACTGTATTCGACATTGTCCAGTTTCAATTCCCACAATGTACCAATGTGTTTTTCGATTTTTGAATTTCATATGTAGCTAGTTCATAGTAGGTATTTATCCGACGTTCTAACGCCGAAGGAAAACATCGTGATGTAATCTGCTTGTATCGGAAAAGAAATTGAAAAATGATGTGTAGAGTCAACCAGCACTGGGCCAGCGTGGTCGACTATGGCCTAGTCACCTCTAATAATAGGTTAGTGTCTGAGCCCCTCGGTGGGGACGTGTAGTGAGCTGACGACGTATAGAATCAATGCTAGAACCACGTGACATCTAAAGTTATTGTTACATCCTTCCTTTAAGTGACACGCGTGGTCAAACTTTGATTACTACTTTATTTACTTTTGATTATAATACACAAAGATACCAAGTTAGGATACTCTATGTCTAAGTGGGAAGATAACTCAACAATTAAGCGGATCAATTATATAATTCTACCTATTGTAATAATTGAAACAATTGAGAATGTCACACAACAGAGTTGTTAACTCTATTTAGGTTTGGTAGAGAGCACGGAAGAAGTAACAAAGATCAAAAAGGAATTTGTAGTCGTTTTGTATTAAAACATATTTGTGTGTTAAAAGGTGAAAGCTAATTATCATCTTAATTCGTTAAGAGTTTGTGAGTCATGTGTGAACGAAATATTTTCATACAGTCGACCTAAATTCCATGGGATTACAAAATCAATAACAATTTAAGACCAATCACGTTGAAAGAATATACGTTTATTCTACAAAACAATAATTTTGTTATAACCAACAAATGGTAAGATAAAAAATTGTAGATTGTTTATTAATAATCAATTCGACATTAAATAAACTGTATCAAAATACGTTACAATAATTAAAAAAGGTTTCGCAACAATGTAAATATGATATATTTAAAAGACAAAAAATCATAAAAACTTTGTAATGTGAAATTAGTTGGCGCGAAAGTAACGATTGTTTTTTTTTAGAATTTGAAAATGGAACAGACCTGGAATATCCTCGGCCATGGCTGGTAGTTTGTAGCGTAACTACGAGAGGGCGCTCGCCATGTCCAGCGCGCGACGGCCGCGGCGCGACTGGCCGCTGCCCACGTGCCACCCCCGGCTACACCACCACGTATTTACATGGAAATTACAGCTCACATACAAACGTACTATGGAAAAATCTTTTACCATAACGCCACGACATCCATTATTATTATTAAATTAAAGCATTACTTTTCTCTTCTCATATTAAATAAAGATTTTTTTTCCTTGTTTGCGTCATGTGATGGAATCAGCAACAATATTAACAGTTGACAGTTACGCTTAATTAAAATAGGTAACAAAAGACGGCGGGATATATCGGAAGCAATCTTATCCTTGACCATGCAATAATAGTACTCAAAAAACTTTCAAACATTAAATGGCTTGCAACAGATAATTTTATTTTGTGTATATGTATTTTAGAGGTTATGGTAAGATAGTTCCGGAGTTTTCCACTGTTTACTAATACAGTCGCCGGGGGGCGTTACGTGTCCGGCTCTGTTCGCTGCACTTTGTACAAATTACTGCTACCGCTATAAAATCCACGCGCGCTATTGATTATTCTGTAGCCGAAGTATTCGAACCATGCGTGACGTCATAATTATTATATTTATTAAATGAAGCTATGCATTTGATATTACAACTTCGATTTCAAAGAAATGAGTATTTTAAATATGGACTATTATTGTGTATTCAGTTTTTTCCTAAGTATGAGTTGGGAATCAGATGCGTTGGGCGTCCGTCCTCCAGGTGGACCGACGTATTGCGGACGGCGGGAAGTCGGAGAACCTTATACTGTGCAAGCCATTGCGGAAGTCCTATGTCCAGCAGTGGGCAGACAAAGGCTGGTGATGATGATGAGTAGTCATAAGGAATGAAAACATTGGTTTTAAACATTGGTACTATTTAGTTAAGTTAATTAGCAATACGAACACTTTAGGTAATCTGTGCTGGTCTATATTAATATTATGATATATTTCTATAATTACAACTGGACATCGATCCTTAGATGATTAAAACCCACAGTCATAGAAGTGATACGAATGGCAGAATCGATTCCAGCGAAACCTATGACGTATTATTCTCAGTAGCAGCGCTGACGGGAGCCTTGACCCTTCCGTATATAGTATTGCAATATATCGATTTATTTTAAACATAAAGACTTGGCGATCTTCGGAGGAGACTTACGCCGAGCAATGGGTCATGTGTCGGATATGACGATGATGACGATAAAGACTTGACGTTGAACGTTTGGAATCTTCAACACAAGTATTTAGGTGTCCAAATATAGATATAACAATTTCTACGACATAAAAAAATTTAATATGAATAATTTAAATAATTTTTTTAATAAGTAAACAGACAACTTCTTAATAAGTTTTAAATTATTTTAAACAGTAAATACTTAATTTTCTTTTAGACAGTTACTTGTTCGTCGTCTTAACTTTGTTACAAAACGATATTTAAAATGAAAAAGAGCTCTCTTGACACCGGCCGGTCGTGCTGTTCGTGGCGCATAGTTTATTGGTTGTTTGGCGCGCGTTGCCATGGCGACCGTATCGCAGCATCTCGCGCCGCGAAGTACGCCGCCAGGTCGCCGACCCCGCTCTCATATATGCACGTAGTTTTTTTTTAACTAAATTAATATAAGTGCTGTTTTTTTAGTATTTTTAGTGCTGTAATTTTTCATTGGTTTGTTGGTGTATGGTGATGTACGCAAGTCTCGGACCTATAGTATACTCTGGGGATCTAATCAAAGAGTCTCTTATTATTGTAAAAAAACTTCATACAACATTTTTACCATCAAACCAAACTCGTATCCTTTGCCAACATTTACCTTTGGGTTCGTAGATATCAGATTTCATTTTACCACTTCTCAATAACAGATGGCGCTGTAAATATTTTATAATTAAACCACATTTGCTTAGACATTTCTTTATTCACTTACATTCCAAAGGTACAAGTTAAACAAAAGAAAAATACTTCTTGTTTCTATATGACACAACATTTAATGATTCTGTACAAATTAAAATTATTCATATACAAAATAGAAAAAAATCTGACATGAAAATAAATTAATTTGCTTTGAAAATTATGATATTCCGTAACTAAAACTATGGAGGTAAGAAAATTATACTAGAGAAACAATTTTCTTACAAACCAGTGGATGTGGTGTTGAAAACCAAATCTTAGTGAATTACAAATAATCATTACATTGATATTAAAAACTTAAAATATAAGGGCGGGTATCCACGAGGTGCAGAACACGAAAAGACCAAAATTAGTTTTAATTTTATATTAATTCATGTGAGAAATCTGACAACAGATTACTACACCGTTGTTCGACGCCCACTCAGTATACGTCTACTTACTGTTTTAGATTATACATACGTAGTTTTTAATGTGCGCATATTATTGTCGTCTCTGTTTTATTCATGGTGAATGACAGAGGCGACATTATGTGTTTAGAGCGCTACTGCAACGTAAATTCACAGACACAATTTGTTACCTCGTACTGACAAAAATGCAGACGTACATTACAACACAGGAAATTAATCTCTATGTAATAATTATAATTAAACGAAACCATATCTAGCCCATCATTTACTCACCTGTCAAACACAAATTAATTAAAATTATTTGTAAAACATCTCATTAAAATCAACGAATATTTTACAACGAACATTATACAAGTGATGAAGTACATTTAATATAAATATTATTATGAATTTTATATGACAGTCGTGTGTATTAAACCGTATTTATTACGTGTAACTATTACATTCAGAATTTCTGTCTCGAAGTTTCATTTGTCATGCTATAGATGGCGGTGTTATCTAAATATGATTTCGTGATTTAAATGCGAGGACTAAGACGTTGGCACTTATAAATTAAGTCGATTACGTTTACCTAAACAACATACAAGTTGGAACGTACTATTATAATTAATACTAACCGTATAAGACGAAGCGAAATGCCAATATTGTGTACGACACATATTTTGTTAATTTATAATTTTTTTAAAAAATAAATTACACTTAAAGCGATGAGAATAATTGATAGCGATCAGTTTAATTAAACGTACTGGTTGATGTTCGGAAACACATAATAGTGTCTCACAATAATCTTACTGACTAGTTTTTTTTTATATATACGCACATTAACATATATTAAAAGCTTAATTTCTATGTTACTACGATTTTTTTAAAAGTGAAATTCCTAAAGTATGCACTAAGTGTGTCTATGTTATATAAAGACCAATGCTAGTGCATCTATACGTTTTATTAAGTGATGAAAAAGTTTTAAAATTGATTACAATAGGAAATAGTAAATACGTCACCGGTCTAAGTAACGAACATCGTATTATTAAAGTCAATTATTGATAATTGCTGATGACGATGATTGTATATTAGCCTAATTCATCAGTGCATAGATATAATGTTATCTTCTACGTCGTGATGCAAAGTTTAAGACGTGATGATGTTCCGAAGAATTTGTTAAACACGAATTAATAACTAAATTATTTTAACTTCTATTTTGTTCTGAACAGAACAGATAGAGAAGGAAGCGGTAAACACTGAGCGAGTCATGATCCGTCGCAAAGCGATTGGAATTAATTAATACGATTGAGAACAGCTAAAGCATTACTATATCAATTCACAATGTCGGAGACAAAATGTCGCTAGACGTTGAAAGAATAAGTATAGAAATCAAAGCATAGAAAAAATAATTTAATATACAAATAAGTGTATAGTGGGGCATAAAATTCGCGATAGTCGAGTTGCAGAAAATGATACACCCTACTACAACTTTTGCTACATAACGAGGTTTACCCGGCGCCGCGTGCAGGTCTCGGCAGAACGATGGGGCGCGGCATCATGTCGAACTCCTCGACGATGGCCTTGGGGTGGAGCGCGCTGATGTTGTTGTCGACGGTGTAGGTGCGGGTGTGCGTGGGCACGAGCACCTGTCTGACGTCGTTGACGAGCCAGTCGTCGTTGTCGCGCAGCCGCCGGCGCCGGATCTGCTTATCGCGTAGGTGCTGCAGGCGCGCCAGGTGCCCGTTGATCTGCTGCGGGCTGAGCCCCGTGCGGCCCGACCGCAGTAACTCCGAGTTGTACCGGAACGAAGCTTCCGGGTCGTGTCGGTTCCATTTGTAACTGAAATACAACATTTACTTTCTATAGCTCTGTCTTAATAAAATGATGAGTCAAGGGACGCACCAAGCGGAGATAATATTGTCCGAACGTTTTGTTTTGCTTTTGTTTCATATTAGTAAATGGTATCATCCATTATAGATAATATAAGACACGAAATTTTGTCTTACCCCGGGAATGGTCTGGTGAGCCGCCTGCGGGCATTGGGTCTAGACCTCTTCTTCAGCTCGTTCGGTCTCAGGTCGTAGGGTTTCTGGTGGTTTCGTATCGGGTTCGGTTCGCGTCTGTTGCCTCGCGGTCCATACACTGGCGCCGGTCGGAGGTCGAAAGCCTTAGGGTTGTCGACGGGGTTGGTGGTGACATCGTTGGTGCGAGGGTCGTCGACCTCGCGGCTGACACTGGGCGCGGTGATCTCGTTTATCTTACCCATGCGCTGCCAGCGCCGCCGCAGGTCTTTTAACTTAGTCTTCGGCACCTTGCGTAGTTTAGTTTGGCAGATGTATTGTCTCGCTTCTATGCAGCTGCGCGGAGCCCATCTGAAAAATTAGTTATCAAACTATTAATACTTCGCTGGTTAATACGGTATAATATAATTATATGATGACGTTCAAGTTGCAGAGACTATAGTGGCTATAAATATGATGACAATTTGTAAGTAAAAAGTATTTATTACAAAGTGATACAAATATTTTGTATTGGAAATTACTTCATGTATGGTCGTGACCTTGTTATAAACTATTCGTAATGATAAAATTCTTTTTAGTATCAAGTTTTATGACGAAATTAGTGTCAGAAAGTCACGTTTCGCATACGTCACGTAGTCACAAGTAGTCAATCAAATCATCATCAGTTACGTCTAGTCACGGCTGTTGACTGGCTCAAGATAGGTGTGAATTAAAAGTCAATTCGCTTGACTTCAACATCAATTTATATTCATGTTGCTATGATTGCTCTCACGACGTCCTGCCAATTGATCCTTTCGCCTTGAACTGCGTCAAAGTATTCATGTTAGTATTGAGTAAGCATTCCTTACTAGGCAATTATTGACGCCGACTCGCGATATCTGTTTTAAAGGAATTATGCAATAATCAATTTAACACATAATTTAGCTTCACATGGTTTCAAATACAGATGTTGATGAAGAGTCTAAACCAATGTATCTATTATTGTTGACTATTCAAGCCAAAATGTGTATTATGTTCTAATACCGTCTCTTTATAAAAAGTTCAATTTGGCACAGACGCGTGTTCCAATATTCTTAGTTGAATAGCTATAAATTCAACAACCCTCTATGTATCGATAATCCCAAAATAAATTTCCAAATCACACATCGCCATCTGTCGGAGTTGGGGTCGGCAGGACAATGGGCCTTCATAATCCGACACCGTCGTGGTTGTTGCGGGTCGTAATATGTTATGTCCATTCCTGGTATTGATCTTTGTTTGAACATAATCGGTTTTGAAAATCGTTTGTTATAAATTCGGAAAGTGAACAAGGGACAAGCGGAAGCGAGTTTTGAAGATGAAAAGTTTATTAATTGCATAGATTATTGAAGAAGTACAATAGAGCAATCTCATACACTCATCATCAAATATTAATTCAGTTATATCAAATAGAAAAAAACCTGGTGTAATGGGTGACATGATCAATATATATGACATATACTAATACATTTATATATATATTAGTCCTTGGCTTCCCACGGTGTAGTTAGGTACTTTCATTATAGAATTTAAAAAAAATGAAATTCGCTTCCGTTTATAACTTGTATTCTTTATAGCCATTTTAGCGAATGAATTATAGAGCGAATTCCGAAGTTTAGGGCGCGTGGCTCAGCGCGGCCCGTCGCCAGCGACCCTCGCGTCCCCGCCACGCTTTTGTCACGAACCTGACATTTGTTACGTTAATTCAATGTCCATACTTTATTAGCGGAGGGTTGTGGAGAAACTTTTGCAATAACTGCCCTTAATTGCTTGCCCTCTTCGATAACGCGATATATTTTGCTTTTAGATTGTTATGGTTTCGAGATAAAATTACTTAATGGACCAGTGCTGTTATAATTACCGTTATCAAACATCCCCAGTTGGTTCCTGTCAGAGTTAGTAAAGATAATAAGGTTTACTATAGGTTCTTATCAGTTGAAGTTCGTATGTAGGAAGATATTATTGCTGTTGATCGGGTATTTACATTTATACATTGAAGTCTTTAAATACGAATTCTCAACAACCCGAAGTTCTTTCTGTTAAAGTTTTCTTCGTCTAGTCTTAAAAATCTCGATTTAAAGTTTTAAATAAGTACCAAGAAGTCGGAACTAACAAATTCCACGTCTTATATCTTCCGAGCGCTCCCAGTAGTTAAAGTTCCCAGCTCTCAGCTTTACAAACAATTGTTTGTTTGGTTGCACATTTTTATTAACTTCTAGAAGCTAGCGGGGATTTAAAGAAAGTAGTACGTAGTTGTGTTGCGGGATTTATTGTAAACGAAGTATACATTTCGAATTTAAAAGTTTTTGTATTTGTTTCTTTAGAAATTTAATTCATTCTAACAAATGACATACCCAACCATTTAAATAAAATGCGCCAATAGTCTAAAGTATACGGGCCTCCCGTTACGTTGAATTTGGTTCCATTCCTACCGATTCGACTATTGTAATCCACACCTAAGCACAAGTCTGAAGTTTAGTTAAAATAATGAGAAAGAGATTTACGGAGGTCACATTTAACATAGAATGAATGAATGACTTCATAACATTCCAGTACGTTACCTGTAGAGGAGTTCGGGCATCATGGCGATGCAGTTCCACTTGAGCTCCTCGGGCGAAAGCCTCTTCATTTTGGAGAAGGACTGGTAGTGCATGCGCCGCAGCTCGCCGCCCCACTTCCAAGCGCGCGCGCCGTAGTCGTAGATACCGCCGATCCAGCGACTCGCTTTCTCTGATAACGTCAAAAACATCGAATCAATTTACAGTTTTAAATAAAAAAAATTCTATGTTATGAATTCCTGCTGTACAGCCGCGTGATATGACCAATGAAATGGCAAGTTAATAAATTACAATAGCAACAATGTAAAGTCAATTGACTATTTTATTGGAAATACTTTCAGATTGATGAATAAAAAGGTGTTATGCTACATTTAATTGAAAACTTTCAGTTCGTCTTAAGGACAATTATCGCGACTAATAAAACATTTAAGATTACAGTTTTAATTATACTAACCAACGTCATGTTTGTTGAGGTAGGTGCGGAGGTTCCTGTCCTCCCAGCGGGCCGGCACTGACAAGTTGCTCTCGCGGTCCTGGTGACAAAACATTTCCTTAACTAACCTTCTTTACAGTGACTAACTTAGAGCATGTCTTTACCTTATAACGTTGGAAATAAATAGTCTAATTTTATTAACATTTTTTTTATTCTTTCATATGTATTATAAGAGCGAATGCTTCAAGTAAAGAACTATAACCATTTGCCGTATAGAATATTTTACTGTTAAGATTATCTTTAAACTGCCGGCAGGATAATCAAACAGATTACGTTATAAATAACTCAGCTGTGATTTAAAAAATGTTGTTTATCTGATAGCGGTAATGTGTGCGGGCCTTGGCGCGTCAAAATGTTTGATCTCAGTGACCGATGGAGTGACATCGCGACCCAAATTTTTGATATTTTTATTTATATACCGCGATTTAAATACAACTATGAGTAATTCACAAGTTATTCGGTCAGATTATATAAATACATTTTATGTATTAAATTTTATGTTGATAGCAAGAGTTTATTATTTAGCCGGATGTTCATTTCAAGAGTAGATTATACTTTTTAATTAACTCGATAATGTCTGCCCTTGAAGTGTTGGATCAAATATTTAGAAAATGATGTAGAAATACTTTTAAATTCGACTTAATTTTGAAGGGAGAAAATTACAACTAGTTATTGTTTTGTCGAGTTATCAATTTAAATACAAACCGTACAAACTCATTGAACAATAAACAGCGATAGTGTTTTGTTAAACGATCTTCTCGCGTGCCCCAATTAAAAAAGAAAAAATTAATTCCAATCGACCTAAATATATGTTCATAACAGCACAGCTGGTCCGTTCTAAGAAGTATAAGACGCGTATAGTTGTCAGTGTCGAGGCTAGATGAGATTGGACGGATATAGTAAGATTCAAAGTTTGGGCTCACTGTGGCTAGAGGAAAGTGCGTGCGGGAGAACAGATTGTTGTATTGCGCTTAGCGTCTCGTGCGAAATAGCCAGCAGCCATAATGTTTGGATGGTATTACACTGTTCCTTGAAATCAGCAAATGTTAGTCTTTAAAGTGGGACAATTGGCAATGAACGTTCGGAGCGGTGACGTCACCGATCGAATCACCATTACGCGGTGCATAGATTGTTGTTCGCGCAACTTTGTGGCGATGAGTGACCTACGCTTGTTTATGATAATAGTATGTTATCGTAGTAAACTTTGTTGTTATTTATTGATACCTTCAAGGAATTATTACGTTATGACTGTAAATAATTTTAAATAATGTGGTATTGGTTTTTTGTACGGGTCTTTGTGAATCTTAACATACTGATTGAAAGTCGACAATTGATAACTTGTGATGTTCGGAAACTTTAACCGAGTTGTTTGTCATTTCTAATAGCCAAACAAATGAAGAATTAACGAGATACGCTGCTTATAAAAAAGGCCTAACTCATGTGTCAAATCTGTGTCGGTACGGACTGATTTCGGACTCTACTTCAGTGTGAATGGGATTTTCTCCGATCGGCTTGAAACTAGTCTGAAGCGACATCGAATTAAGCCGTTTTATAAGTAGTATAGCGAAATGTCCCACGAAAGTTTTAACAAGTTAATAAATATAAGACAACAAAAGATAGTATGATATTTGTTTCACATCACTATTTTAAATGATGATTTGTTGCCAGCTAAAAGATATGAATGTTGTATCTAACACATTGCGATGTCTAGACAAAATATTGCCGTCAAACATTGGCCCAGTCTAACAATGTCCGAACGTTGGCCATAAATTTTTCTATTTCAACAATGCTTTATTGTTTTTCGAGGTCAGTTTTCGGGCGCCAGTTAAATATTGACAATACATTACAGGCTTGTAGTCACAACACTTACATGTTCTGTGTTAAAATAAAACATTTATTCATTTACACTTTACGGAATGTTGAGTTTCATTTTAGATTATGGATTTATAACAGTCGTACAAGAATTGTGGACTTCTGTTATTTTATTAAATTTTAGTCTCGATTTAATAAAGGATACGTTTTTAACTATGTTTACATAGTTTTATAATCTATAGTTATAGATTGTCCGTGCGTATTGGTTATCGTTCATTATGTAACATCTTGATTTTTTTTAGAAAACTACAAATTGCTTAGTGCAACGTATATACAATAGTTTCCGTTATCCTTACCAGCGTTAGTTGTCATTTTCATTAAAATCTGTTAGCCAATGCTATGCAACAATTCTAAAGTGCGGCGGCTGTCTTATCATAAAACAAACACCGGCGTTGTTTTATCGTATTATAAAACTTTAAATAACTGGGCCATAAACCCAGTTACGGTGGTCGCGTTGCATTCTATGGTAACGAGTCACCTGACACATCTTATACATACTAAAAGACAAGATAATTTAATCGGAAATATAATATTTTATAGCTAGAACAGTACACATCAAACGAAACGCTTATAATCAAGAAGAAGAGCAAAGCAATTGATATCTCTTTACTCATATCTATTTTTTAATTATCTTTATTATGTGAACCACCTTTAGTAGACGCTAATTATCACACTTGTATTCGTTAAGTGATCACTAAGTTTAAATTTAGTGTAAGAAGTCTACACTCAAAGATTGCTTTAGTAAATGTTCAAGGACTTGGAGTGTGACAGAAAATTATCAAGCACAAAACGTAAATGAGAATTTTCATTCAATTCCTATGATACAGGTCATCACATCATCAGCAAGTACGCCCACTGAGGGGCTTAGAGCTTACTATATTGTGAGAGGTGACTGTGCACCGCGCTGCTCCAAACGCGGGCTGATTGCTTCGTTACACGCAGCAGAACAGAAATATCACATTTCCAACTATTAATAAATCTCCAATAGAAATAAATTGTACGTAGCCCATGACAGTTTGTGTAATCAGTAATCGGACGGCATGACTTTTATGTCAGTCGCCGTGTGGCATGACGGGAATATGACGATACTGTCGATTTGGGCGGCTGACACATGTCGGACATGTTTATGACGCTTCCTTAGTAAACAACTTTTTTTTATTAATTTTGTCATCGAATGATTTATTTCGCAGATTTATTGGTTACCGGTTACTTTTAAATATAATTCAGCTTTTTATTGAGCTATTATTTTTAAATTAATTGTTTTAGAAATTCTCGAATATTGTGAGCTTGTAATCTCATTTCTTTATTAAAATTCCTGGCAGTTTACAACCAGTGAGTCATTTCATAATTTATACGGCTGCCTAAATTTAGCCAATGTTCACTTGACCGTTACGTACGGTACGATTGTTTTGCGTCAGTCTGATGTAACGAAATCACGGTTAAATTTATCATTAACCTTCGTTATTTTATGATACATGAAACAAAACGGATTTCATGAGTCAAGAGATGTGAAATGAATTAAAACAATGTTGAACGCACTGTACCGAATTACTCGCAATGTTAGGACGTGCCAAAGTAAAACGAGCTTTTAGTGTTTTCTATACGTACTTGTATTTTTAATCTTATTTGTGGCTAATTATAATGTATTAAAGATACATCGATGCAATGAATATCCATTTTAGACCATTATTTTATGTTATACATAATTAGTGATCTCTCGCTTGCGTAAGTAACCCAACATTATGAGGGAAGACCAATTTTTTAGCCCAAGAATGGCACAATTTTCTTCCATAATCACATAAAGTCGAGTCTTGTTCAAAAGCCATTACATTCTTGAATTTAAAATTTATTACAATTTATTTCGTTGAACAAATTGTTGAAAATAAACGGTAGAACATAATGGTTTATTTATGAAAGTCAAAACTAGAGGTCGCTAGTTGCAAGATAAAGGACAGCAGTTAGTTCTGAATGACAGCGTACACGTGCGCGCCGCACCGACGTCGAGTATTTGTGAACGTATATTGCGCAGCCAAAGCGCAGTTAGTCTGAAACTGAGCAGAGCTTAATGCCGCCCACTGTTATTACTATAAACATCATGATTTAAACATTTTGCATTTTAACTGATATAACTTAAGATAATCCTTGTACTCGGTGTTTTAATTAGTTATTCATTTTACATTTTTTTTTTGTAAAATCGAAGTTTAAATGTCATCTTTATATGTTAAGTATACTGACTGCATATAACAACAGGTCGTTATTCAAACATCCAAAAACTAAATTAAAAATTTGGTTTAAATAAATCTTACGTAGTTAGATTGTAAAGCTAAGACATGGGAGTCGTTTAGTTTAGAATCTCCAACACTGTTGACAAATATAACCGTCTACTACCAATTAAACAAAAACAATTGAACACAGCCCGTAAGCCGCTTATGTTCGTTACGACATTCGCGGTTTTGAAATATATTCACGTTACAGCGGATTTATTCCCATGCAGCGGCTGCATTCGAAAGCTAAAATAAAGTGTTACCCCGCGGCTCGTTAGTAACCAGCCGGCAAACACTTCATCAGGCCGTGCGCAAAAATGCAATATATTTTAAATAGTAAAAACAATACAGTATGCACTGAAATGAGAATTTGTTTTCGCTATTTTCCTCTCGATCGAAATACAAATCGGTTGCAAGTTTTAAAAGTGCTGCATGAAATGTTAACGTTTATTTTATAAATCATTGTCCAGTGAATCTTTTTTTTAAATTAAATATTTGTAACTTACTGATTTTATATCAGAGTGAGGATATTTTCACAATTTAAACTATAATTAAAACAAAATATCTGTAAAATGAGGGATAGATTTTTGTTACAAGATTGAGGACATTACTAATTAATGTCATAGTCACTGAGTAAATCAGGTCGTTCTAGTATCATAAATGCGATAGTCTAGATGAATGTATGTCATTACGTATCTTCAGAACAGTTCTTGCTGAAATTTGACATAGATTTAGAACCTAGTTCAAAAGAATGTGTGTTCTTTAGCTGTTAATAAAGCTTTTTTAATTCCGGGCGGACGGCGTCGCGGTCGAGAGCTAGTGTCGTTATAAATATTCAATTGTTATAGTAAGAATACATTGTACATTCTACGAATACGTCTGATTCATTGTCGTCCGCGTCCTTGGCACACTAACACTAGCTATGTGTACCATTCTTATTTCCTCACATCAAACTTTTATTAGAATACGTTTTCGCGAAGCGATCCGCATGTTTTATGGAAGAACATTCCGTGGAATTTGTTTTTAAACATCTTAACGGCGTGTGAAATGTTAAAAATGTTAACCAAGGCATTATTTTTCACCGAACGGCTCTACGTGTTGATAGGTTAAGGGTTTGTTAGTAATGAAGTAATGTATTGCCTAATAAATGTTATAAAAATTATAAATGGCATAAAATTATGATTTGATTTGTATAGAAATAAGTATATTTATTTGTTTTAATTTTATATTAAGTCTCGTTTGTTTATTTTTAAAAGAAATTGACATTTCTTTTTTTTTATTAAAGTTAATTTATAGGTGAATTAAGCCATTGTCGTGATAAAGTATGTTATAAATGTCAGAGATGGTTTAATGATTTAGTTTTGAATGGTTTTATTGTGACAAGCGATTAATAAAAGTTGTTTGCTACTGTTCAGTAGATTAGGTCAATATTTTTAGTTTGGAGATGGGTTGATGGAAAAAAGATCAAGTTCACTCCTCGATGCAAACTTTTAAGACTACAAATATAACGCCACTTGTGTGAATATAATTAATGTACAAAATTAAGAAAAAATATTTTATTTCAGAATAATTTTTTTTAAGTAATTTCATTAATTGGACCGTATATGATAGGAAATAATCGGTATTTTGTTCAAAAGTATCACACGAATAAGTCCTTCAGTTCGAATTCGAACACAGGAGCCACGAAGAGATACGTACTGTAACTTCTGAGCTAACGGGGTACTTTTTAGTATGGGATTAGGATGTGACATGTTTTGTATTTAGTGTTGTTAATGTGCATTCCTCGTCGCGGACAGCGGGAATTAATCGCGGAACTGGTTCCAGATATCGAGCATGATTCGTAATGTTGGCGTGCGTCCAGGATTACATATATAAGTACGAGAGTTATGTATTTCGCGGCTCTGTTACACTTCAATTTAATTTAGAAATATTTGTGTATAACTAGCAGTTTTTCGACGAGTTACTTCTTGATCACACGACTTACTATGGATATTGGTGATTCTAATTTTTCCTTCTGACTGGTATAATATGTTTTGGTAAAGGATGATTTGTTTGCTTGGAAGGGATTCTCCGAAAAGTTCTTAGTATTTTTTAATTTATTTTTGTACTGTGAGCGTAAAACTGTTAGTATACATTTTAATTGCAGAGATAACATATTATGCATTTAAATTTGTATGCGGAGGGTAAAGGATAGCATACTGTGGGAGGTATTGAGAAAGGCTTATCTCCAAAAGCGAGCACACAAAGGCTGAGGATGATTTAAACATCATATTACATACACCACTATGGAAGTGACATCTTGTTAAAAAGTCAACGAATTAAATAGTTTTTTTTTTCGATTCAATTTCACGCACTATTATGTGTAGGGAATTTTCATGTTTCCTGTTTGCTCGTCCATCATCTCCGCGACTGGCGATAAAAGCGTGTACATTCAAACAAATCTTACGAGTACGTTTAATATCTGACGCTGTGTTTACCTTTATCTCTCATTAGCGCGAGCGTGAGAAACTGGAAAATTTAGTTTAATCCTCACACTGGCTTTAATAATTTTCAAGTCAAGTGAGTTACTATGGTGAAAAAAAATCGATAAATAGTCTATTTATGAGCAAAATATGAGATGGAATAACGATTTTAGATTCATCTATATATCATTTTAATAATTTCTTTCGACGTAATATTGAAATCATTCCAGTAGTTAATTCTTTTACAACGAGTTAAATATCAAAGAATAAAGAATGGATAGTCCTTTATCAGTGGCCTAGACCTCGAATCGCCGTCTATTAGTTCGTGAGATACGAAGCATTTAACTAATAGTATTTCTTGGCGGCAAATTGTTCTCGTTGAGATGCGATGGCGTCACTGCCGGCGCCGCGCGGGCGCTAGTCTAATAGACGCGGACTTAACATCGGTCTTAGCGAATTGTGGAGATCGTCTGGTACACTACATGAATATCAGCTTTAGGTTCAAATAAATATAAAATTATAGTAAATGCCATATCATAAGAGACGAGTAGCATGGGTAATGAAAAGCTTTAAACATGAAACTATAGGATTATATCTGTAGGACTAAATACAGAATCAGAATCCATCCATCTAAGATAGATTGCGTGAAAGATGATAATTAAGGTTTTCACTGGCATATTCTCTTAGCAAGGCTCGATTGACATTGTTCATAAAATAATCTCAACGAAGACACACCTACAAAAATTGAATCGTCGAAATTAGAAGCGAATAGTTAAAATAAGTGAATTACGTCAACATCGCCCCGGGTGTGTAGTCGTGACATTTTCTGTTACATTCACACTGACATTTTACATTTATTGTGTCATCGTATATACCAATGTAGCCCTTATTGAGTAATAACATATGTATTTATTAACTTGAAGGTCTTTCAAGGTTGAGAAAAGAATGCCTTAAACGAAAAGGCGAATAATGAAAGAAGAGATCAATGAATCAAGTTACGTTATTAAAATTTTAATGCAACTATAACGATATCTTATTAAGAAGGCACCTAGAATATGTTGGTATTATGTGAAATCTCTTTATCTCAAGCGATAAGATTATACAAATCAGAATTAGTCATAAAATTTTGAAAAACCCAATAGGTATTAGCGTCTGTACGTGCGTGCTGTACCGGAATATTTGATCGTTGTCACTGACTGCAGCACAGACGGCACCGGCGCCGGACTATTCATAAATCCTTGGAAAAAAACTTGTTTTTGTTTACATATTGAATATAAATATTTAGTATTGACAATAAATCAACATTCCTTAATTAATCGTTGAGTTGCATGCCAAATTATAAACGTTTATCCATGTTAACTTTATTTACTTTGTAATTTTGTACGTCCCATCCCAACTTTGTATAAACACAACTTTTTATATACTTCTAGATTTATAATTATGTTGCGGCAATTTTCTGCACTTTACTGTTTATTTTCAAAGATGTAACCTTTCGTGTGTGTTGTGCAGAAACATAAAGACTAATTGGTTTCCTCCATAAAACATTTTTACTGCTTTCTTTGCTTCTTGCTCTTCAAAGATAATGATATTACTTCGCTAAAATACGGCTTGATCTTTTCCTTGTAAATTCAAAACCTAGAAATGTGCTGTACGTCTAGATTTCAAGTGTTCCATCTTCAAAGAAGTTTTGTTTACGGAATGTAACGTGTGATGAAAATGAAACATTTGGTTTAGTTTTTCTATTTCGATCAGTGTAAATTGCGCCCACATACTTTAGAATACGAACTCGGTTAACACAAGTCACTAGGTATTTTTTGAGCCACAGAAATGTCAAATCACATATTGGCCATTAACAAATAACGTCATAATTTCATAATAAAAATTATCCCTCCTTTGGCAGGAAATATTCTAGGTGTTATCTTTTTTATTTTATAAAATAAGGGGGCAAACGAGCGGCGAGATCACAAACGTGACGTTGGCGATCTCTCGTGTCGGAAGCCAAGACCCACATTGGGTCGCTGCGCCAGCGCAGTACGTAAGTAAGTATATTTAAGCTTAATTAACTATATATCACATTTTTTAATATCTTTGTGTAATAATCTTTTAAATCAGACATGGTTGGGATTATTTTGGTCTTTTATTGAACGGAAAAAATCAGAATACGGTTCATTTTAATTGTAGTCATGTCATACAAGCGCGGCGCCGGCAATTAAGCAAGTTCAACAGTATCATTCCGAGATGATTGGCAGCCGACTAATGACATTATAATGAGCGGCGCGCTACAGTGCGGTTAGTGTTCATTAATTAATCACCAATTAGCTGCAATCTGACTTTGTGCTGATTTCGTTCCGGATGGAAACATGCCTATCAAAGGAATTTCAATACTTCATATAATTTTTCACTCGATTAGTCTACCATACATTTATGATATTGACATATAATCTATAGCTATATGTGTATAGAAGCGTCAATAGCCCAATGGTTAAGGATACGGATTTCCGACCACGTGGTCGCGAGTTCGTATCTCACCAATCGAAAATTCGTATTCCTAGCACATTCCTAGCACAAGCCAAGAGCTTAGTTAGAATTGTAAAATAAATATTAGTAAACAAACAAAAATCTGCTAATATTTAAATAAAAAATCTATAGATAGGTGCCGATACTGGACTTCAAAAGGCCTTCGAAGTCATTTTGTTCGTAAAAATTTTCACAGTGCTGTCTTTAATAATACAAAACAATATTTAAAATTAATAAAATTAAATTAAAATTAAAATCGACTTTAGAGGTTAAACTTATGTAAAAGTCTCCATTCAAAGGTTCTATATTTATTTACTGTTCAATATGGTGTCTTGCCTGTGCTGCCACAATGGCAACCTACGGTTAGATAAATAAGTATAATATTATGTTAATTTTCACTTCTGTTTCTATAACAATGTGTATAAAATTGGATAATTAATTCCGTGTCAAGTAAGGTCACTTACAACATTCATTAACAGAAGTTCCATAAAGTTGCTGTAATTTTGTTACTACAATAAAGTATATTTTATATTTCCTTTAATTACATTTATTTATATTTGTTCAATAAGATTTTAAAACAATGTTAACCTGTTTATCAACTAAAGTCCATTTATCGGCAGTCGTCTTTTGTTATCCTTGGACGGATATGAATATCGAATACGCCTATGTTAAAAATTAATTCTCTTTTCAATATTTCATCTATAATATGTTACTTAGTTGCAAATGTAGATGATGAGAAAATCAATTCTTCATAAAGGTAGGGTTTCATTTTAGATCAAACAAACGATTTAGATATAAGACGTTTATATTAGAACGGCCTTGGCAACTTAATAAGGGCGACGTAGACGCTGGTGTGAGAGACGGTCACAGCTGCCCTCTATCGAGAGACATCTACAAGAATTTATCACCCCTGATTACGACTTGTCATTGTAATATAAAGTAAATGTAGACTTATTATTAGAAAGGCAAAGGTTCGTTTGTAGGAATATTATATTTACTTATAGTGAGAACGGCTGGAAGACGTTGGATGCGAAAGGCGGGGGACCGCATACTGTGAATAACATTGGGAAAGGACCAGCAGTGGGCAGACAAAGGCTGAAGATGAGGACGATGATTTGTTTAAAATAACAAATAGTTTCACATCAAAATTCAGTCAAAGCCACAAAGAAAAGATACCGTGAAAAATGTTACGTATCAATCTTGTGTCTGCAGTACCAAGAATAGATAAGAATTATTCAAATACACTATCAGATGTAGTGGGCTTATAGAGATATCGACGGGCGTCGTTACACGCGGCGGCCGGCGCCCAGCGCGCGACCTAATCGATATCCGATGCGCACGCGGCTGTCATTGGCAATGTAATCGAAAATCGAGATCAAGATCACGGCCGCGCTACCGGCACGTTGTGTAACCACTGCTCCAAGATACAGGCGGAAAGCGAGCAATTGTTTTAAACTGCTTGCTAGCAATATTTGTTATCACTTTTCAACTGCAAAATCATTTGAGCATACGTTTATGGGACCACGATATATTTATTTGTTTTTTTTTCTTATTAAGCAATGAGAATATGAGAAGGTTTACTTGATATTAAAAGTTGCCTGACGTCATAGTCATATCCTTTATACGGTATCCATAATATCCGGTCTATAAGGATTACTGATCAAATTGTATGACATGATTTAATATATGAAAATAAAAAAAAAACATACCACTTGTAGCATGGGCCAGGCTATTTTATGTCAATTAGAAATCGTTAAAACGTATTCTCAACGAGATAGAAACATTTTTTCTACGCAAGAAGTTACAATCGTAAGCAAACAAGTGACAGTTGTGAGTACCGCGTGCCTGTAGAGTTGTGTAACTCGGCCTGACTGAGTTGCGATCAAAGCTTTTCGTTACGAGTGTTTGGTAAATACTTTTATTGAATTGTATACAACCTTTTTTTAGTCAATTGACGTTACGTCAGTGAATACCGATTGGTTTACGTTTATTTAACGATGTTAATGAGTGTTGAAATAATGATTCAATTTTAATATTGCTTAACTGCAAGATTGTGTCGACGTTTTTGTATTAAAGTTTTTTAATGATATACCCTTTGCGATGAGATTTATTAAAATATAATATTTGATAGAACACAACTCTTTCTTCAAATGTTATATTTTTTTTTAAACTTTTCTGATATAACATGTAACAGTCATTGTAAAATTTGCAGTCAACATTTGCATTAGAGCAACTCTATATGTAAAGATAAATGACTCTACCGTCAGCTGTGAGATGGATAATAATCTCCTGTCAATTAGAATGCATATGTCAATGCAGATCATATAAACTACCGTCACATAAACATTTGCAAAGAAATAATTTATATGTGACATCGGAAATATGTTTTTTTTAGATTGCACTGCATCGCGAAATTGTTAATTGGATATTTCATACAAAATGTGTAATTTTTTAACGATAAAATTACGTGCGTGCGGAAAAATATGTTCTCGCATAAGTCATGTATTAAGATTGTATTACAAAACATTTTATGTACTATAACGTGTGTGTGGAACGCGGAATTATTTTTCCAATTATCACAATATCTTATCCAATTATAAATATAAGTACTAACACTATTTTTAAGCTTATACTAACAATTATATGGATGTATGATCTGAAATAAATGATTATTATTATTTGCAAAATCGTTTGCATCATGTATACGTAATTTTCTTGAATTTCCATATGTCACTATTGTGAAATTTATTTTTAATTTATTGATAATTAAACAAAATTTCTTATATCTACAATTGTTTATGTTCTGAATGTAAAATACATTTGTAGTAATTATAATTTCGTCGTAAAGAGTGTAGCCGTAGTTTAGTAATGTTACAAGACAAAGGTATGATGTAAGCAGTACGCTAGTACTAGCTTAGAAATACACGTAAAACTAGTACTGATGCATCAGGAATCCAAGCAGATCGATCCTCTATTGCCTGTGACTTGTCCGAGTATGTGTCAAGCTATTTAGCTGTAATGAAGTTAGCAATTAACTTTATTAATGTCTCGTTCAGCGACTAATGCACCTTCTGTGTAGCACGGAATGATTTATGAATTGAAGATTGAACTGTCTGTGATACGGTTCATTACCGTATCACAGACAGTTCAACGATCTGTTGAAATGGAGTTAGATAATTTGTCGACGTAATTCTCCTTGTTGGCTTTTGTAATAATCAACTACTCGATTCACCGATTTAATTACTGAGCTTCTACATAGGACTAGATATGACATATCGTTACTTTGTTCGATATTTGTTTACGTGTGGTGATAAATTCAAACGGACATGTCCAATTAGTTAACTATAATGCAGTGTGTTAGGATACGATGCTGTGCAGCCAAGTGGGCCAACAAACTATAAGTATTCGTTACTCCCAGTGGCATTCAGAGATGACGAGAGTGGTATGCCAATGCCATCGCACTTTCGCACAGCTGGCACACAGAGTTACATTACTGAGAACTTTCTTCTAGTTCAATATATAAGATATTAACGTTAATATTCAATAAATAGAATAATACAATCATTTTTCAATATTAGACTAGTTTGTATTTGATATGAGAATTCGGAATATTTTCTTTTTTTCGAAGTTATTTTTCCACTTATAAGCATTTAAGGAGGTGATGCAGTTGGACGGTAGCTAAACTAATTTAAAATACTATACATTGATATTAAAAAGTTCAGTCTCTTGCGGCGGCGAACAGATGCGTGTCATCGATCGTTCGTTCACATCATTTGTTACGGCTCGGTCTGTTGCGAGCGCTGAGTAACGCCGCGCTAACAATAACTACTAATACCTTGAAATTCGCATAATATTTCGTCACGGACTGCGCCGCTCTTCAAATAGAATTCGGGCTAAACACGTGATGCTAAAGAAAGTATGGTAAATATTTATAGGCAGGAAAATTTTATGCATCGGTTTATTTTTATTTTGCGAGAGCACTTACTGATATTGTCTTCATTTTAACTATAAATACAGATCACGGCAACATAGAGATAGTTGCATCTGCCTATTATTTAAGGGACAATTTTAAGAATTCAAATTGTAATATACTTTGTTTACAGTTTATTTGCTATAGTTAATTAGAGAATTAACTTTAAGTTAAAATATCAATTACAATTTGTTTTTAAGAGTTGTAATATTGAAGGGAAATTACTGCAAACATTGCTAACTTTACAATATTAACATAATCTTCTTAAATGTGTTTATATAAGACAAAGTTCAGTAATGTGTAGAACAGTTAATGCCACGCCTCGTATTAGAACAATATTGTTTGCGAACAATGGCGGCGTGTCAACTCTGACACTTCAATATGAACGCGTGCTCTCCTGACTGATAAATGCTATTTAAACTTTTAAACTGCGCTATTGGCCCGTCGAGTTCATTTTACATTATTTGTAGTACGGTAATAAGTAACTTAGAGATTATCTTTACTTTTAATCCTTTTAATATATTATTGTTTGTTTTTTTACGCCGGATCATGCGCATGCATGTGCATTGAACATCATCGTCGTGGTACTTGCAATATATAAAACCTTCTAATAAAAACGGCTTAACTCACGTGTAGATCAGTGTAGGTACCGACTAGTTTCGGACCCGTCGGGAGTCCTTCGTCAGGATGAATGAACTATAGGGCTGTACTCGCGGTCGCGGCGCGCCTGGCACTTTATTAGTAGTTTAGTGAAATGTCTCACGAAAGTTTTAATAGTTTAATATACAACCTTGCTTATAATTTCCTATAGTATTTTGTAAATTGCCATGCCAAAATGTGATGAAAGTTAAAGGATTTGATAAATTACTTTTTACCCTTAAGTCATATACAAATGCAAACAATGTCATACGATAATCTTCTCCAACCGGCGTCGCCAATCACACGAAGATTTATTTCAATGGACCTACACCCACATCGAATTAGCCTCCAGTGCTACAATATAATTAATCTTGCAATATTGACTTACGTAGGTCGTCTTTGTAAGAAACTAGTGCAGTTTAAATGGCTAAATTCATACATAAATCGATTCTTAATACATCGTCTTATACTAAACTATAAAATGTTTACGGTTGCACTGTTTACATTTGCCTACGACATTGTTTGGAAATCGCAACACATATATAATTATCCTTAAGAAATATATTTCACTCATCAAACTGGTGTAACCATAATAAACTAAGTTTTGTTTACATTTAACGTTGGGCTATTAGAATTCGAGTAAGTGTGCACTTACAAAAAACAAAAGAAAGGGATATGTTGTGTTGACAATAAGAATTAGGCGTTTAATATTTTTTTAAAGTATATTCAACGAAGGATGGAACGGTAGAAAGATATAACAAACCTTTTTTTAAATTTCACGCCTATATTCGCCTTGTTGTAGCGAGACGAATAAACGTTACATTAAGAATTATTTTAATAGTTGTGTGTTGGTAAAATTATGTAACGCATTGTTTTATAATCGCGTGTGAAACATCCGTTACAGTTTTAATCAAATCCATAAGTGTTGAGGGTCGCAATGAAAATAAGATGTCACACACGCCGGCGAAGAGAAATCAAAATTAATTGAGGGCAAGTGACATACATGTTGTCGTTGTTTTATATTGTCATGATTAATACTGCGATAAGATTAGCTGTAGGATATGATTTAAACAAAGATGGAACATGCAAAGACGTGAAGTATGGAGTTACCAAGTTGTACGAAACTTATAAAATAAGGATTACAAAAGCATTTATTTTGTTAATATTCATCGTCAGCGTAGTTTCCAGTCGATCAACTTGCACCACGTTAACATTTGAACAAACTACGAATCGGAACATCGCATTGTTATAATATATTACTTTTAAAGAAAATTGCGTTGACAATTAATTTAAGTGATCGTATTTAAGTTAAGGATAAATGGTTTACTTTCTTAATGGGTCTTATTTGTTTTCGTTAGTACGGGCAGAACGCAATTAATTTCTTTGAAGCACATATATCTTTGTAACGTGTCTTGTTCTAGCGAAACGTGTTTGGTAAACAATTTAAGTGAAAAAGGACAATTGCTTCTATATATGTGGTGGCCGCGACCGCTGCGTGAATCAGCGTTGGGGCTCAATTGATGTTGTTTTCACTTTGTTACTGGACGTGTTACTCACTTAAAAATAAAACAAGTTTTGCGTTTCGTACTCACAGGAGGGTGTTGAGTACAGTGTGACTGCTATTTTCTTACCACCTCAAATTAGATTTGGATCCTTTGTTTCGTTTGACATTCGTACTAAATAAAAATACACGCTGTATCTAAGTTAAATGTATAAGCTGACCTAGCTTTTGATTTTTCTTCAACTCCCTTTATCTGTTATTGATCTCTATTTACCTATATTGACAATAATACTATCTCCCTCTTTAGCCCGTAACAGGATTTTTCGTTTGTTTTCTTCGATTTTTTCAAAATAGAAATTTTGGCTAAGTCCCAAATGAAAAGGAAGTTCTTGCGATGACTTCAAATTCTTTTGATTAAATTAATCTGTTAATTTCAGTGTCGAAAAAGTTTCTATTGAATAAAGAGAGCTTTTATGACTTTCATTCCCGTAGCAACGCAGTCTTGTCCGCTAGACGAGGAGTGTTCTGTTTCAGACGGGGCTTATCACTTACAAGCGCCGTTACTTCAATAAAACTAATTGCTGATTATTTTCGTCTGAGGTCAAGTGGATGCTGCTCGTTATAGGATATGATCGAGTGTATGAGCCAACTACCTACAAACTATTTATTGCTGTGTGATTATGTAATTTTCTTTTTCAATACCAGGATTGGAAAAGTTACATTAATTATTATATTGAGGTATTGTATCGAGGTTTACTTGTAATCCGAAAGACGTTTAAAGAATATCTTGTAAATGACATTACGCTTACAAATTTGCAAGCTAAAGATTTGACACATGTTTCGTCTGCATCAAGGTCTGGCGTGAAAGCGTGGGGCATCCCATTTCACACTTAATTTATTTATATATACTTACGCGACAATGACCTTTATTTCAAAGGCAATTAGTGATATAATCGCAGGCAATATTTTCTTTTCATTCGACACACAAAATTGGGTCGTGACAAATGAATGTTTGTTCGTGACACATCTGTGCAAGCAACGCGGAGCGTTTAATTTCTTCATACCTGCCGCGACGTCAATAATGTGGACGGGATAAAGCATTACATATCTTAATATAAAGACGACTGTTTGGATGTTTACTATTTAGAATGTAACTCCAAGACGGGTAAATGGATTTAAATGAAATTTGACATAGACAGACTGCTGTTTAGAACAGTGCTTCGGCTACTTTTCAGTTTTTTTTTTTAAATTTCGTGCGAACGAAGTCTTGGACTTACTTGTTATGGATAGCTACTTGCTAGTGTCAGATATTTGTTTTTTATATTAGTTTTCTTACTTTCACGGGAAAATGTGTCTGTTTCATTTTAAACTATTAAAACTTTCGTGAGCCATTTCACTATACAACTTATAAAACGGCTTAACTCACGTGTATCTCGGTATCAGAGCCCATCGGGGGCTCGAAACTTGTCGGTACTGACACCGAGATACACGTGAGTTAAGCTGTTTCATTTTCCTTGCTTTCTTTTAATTTTAGCCATTTGACGACCGTGAGTACTAACTCACAACTTAAATTGTTTTATGTTTGTTACTCATTGTGCAAACACTCGTGAGGCGTTTCATAGACTGTGTCACCCGATACCAGTGACATATTTACAACCATTGTATTTATTTTCACTTTTACGATTTTCTTAACGACTGGCCATTGAGTTTTTTTAAAATATACTGACACTAAATTTTTCACCATAAATTCCGTTGACAAGTACATTAAGACAAGAAAACGACACGACTTGCTGTGCAAAATACAATATTTGCGCCGCTAGGATATTTGAAAAAACTTAGGGACCAAGATCGAGATAAAAAAAAAGTATTTTAAGAATGACTGTTGAAATAATAATCTTACCACATAATGTTATGAAATATACAAACATTTCAATCAGACAATAGCCTTATGGTTATGGGTACGGAATACCGATCTAGAGGTCGTGAGTTCGAATCCCGCCATTCGACTATTGTCGTGGACCATATCCTAACACAAGCTCAAGCTTACCAGGAATTATCAAAAGAAATATTAGAAAATTAACAGATAATACTAATATTTTCAATTAAAAAAAAAGACCGGTATAAATAAATCTTCTAACATATTTCACTAAAGTAAACGAATATCAAGAAGGTTATCCCGTAATGCGAGTGTGTTTTATTATCTGCAGTACTCATTACTATTTCTACCGAGCTCGCTCTGACCTTGAGCTGTGCATCGAGAATAAGTGCTGTGTAGGGCTGGCAACTACAACATGTAGACCCTAAAAAAACAACATACAATGATTTATTTCACGCTACCCATTCTGATGCGAAATAAACGATGTCAATCCACTACTCACTATGAAGGCTTCGGGTTAAGCCTGGAGATGAAATCGAAAAAGGTGTCAACCCTAGCTGTAATACTCCGGCTAGTTGCTAAGTACAACACGTTTCTCACAAGTCTAGACAACTGATGTAATGCATTTTATGTTTGACTATAACATGTTTATGAGCTCCTGGTGTTTCACTGCTGCGGTTGTTTTTAACATTACTTTAAAACAATATAAATTCTGGACGGTTTATAGTTGTTACGACAACAACTGTAAACCATCATAAGGCGTTTGTAAAATCTTTAGCGGATATGTGAAGGACTTGGAGATAAGCTTCATCAAGGTTTTGTAGATGTTTCCCATTGGGCCGATCAGCTCACCGATCAATCAATCGACTCAATGGGATTCCCAATCCGTAAATTTAATGAAAAAATCCTATTTCGCTAAATTGATTGGTCGGCTGATCGGCACAATGGGAAACACTCTTCTACCGCGTGAATTTTGTTGAAAATTGTCTTTAACGTTCTGATCTTAAGAAAAAACTTTTACCTCTGTTTTCAAATTATACTCAGATACTTGTCTCAATTAATTTTAAACAAATTTTGCAATACAGTTAATGTTACATTCAATGCTAATAAAGCGTTAGGTAACTACATGTAGTTGTATAGATGTGACTATTACACACTCAACGCGAAATCCACCTTATCGTTAAATGAAGGCGAGTTATGAATGCTCATGAGTTGTCACATTGTTGACGAGAATTGTACCGAGTTGAATGGAGCAATTGAATGGTGATGGTCTGAGATCATCACGCGCTTGCACAATGTTTGCTACAATTTGGTTTGTGGTTTAAATGAATCATGTTTATATATGCCTTTGTTTCCTTCATACACTTATTTTCATGAATACGAAATCTTAGTACCTACGTACCTACCAATCCTAACATTTGCATGCAATTAAGTTTTTGTTTTTAATTCTACGATGACCAAGTCGCCACTTATCGCTAGTAGGTTAGATATGTTTGGTTGTGGTATTCAGATTTAGGCGCAGTATGTCTCGGTCAGTGGTATAATGTCACTGGAGCAGTCAGCAGCCGCGCCGGCCGGATATAACTCTCTGACCAAATCATTTATTTCGGACCACACAACACGCTCGCCACTCGCTCGCTCTACGACAGTGGGCGGTGAGTTTACGATTTCGTAGATGTCGTTTTTCTTAGTCCGCCATTTTGCAATTTTCCAATGGCTTTCGACGGTTTTTTTTTAATTTATGTCTACATTTTTAATGACTGAATAATGGATTGGTAAGAAATTTAAAATCAACATTTCAACTTCTATTTATATTTATGATATATTTTGTGTCTGTGATTAATATAGCATTAAGTGTCGTTTATAAAGTCATATTGCTTTATTAACAAATTTACATTATTAACAAAATATTACGCACTTGCAAGATAAATTAATAATTTTCGTAGGGTTGTTACTTAAAACTAAAAAGGAAACGCAACACTGGATATAAAGACTTCAGGAGCAATTGTTGTAAAGAACACGCCGTATATGGTAACATTAACTTATTAGTGGCGATGCTATGTTCTAAAATAAGATAACGAGTAATATTATCTATACATATGGCCAGTTTTAAATGCTTTTTACATGCACTCTTTGTAATGATTAAAAAATAATGCAAGTGACAAACACAAAGTGACAACCCTAATTATTACTTGTCACATTGCACGTCACTTTCACAGCGTTTGGACAATTAAATGAACCCATGTGTGAGCCGCAGGAATTTGTCTCGTTACAGAACGAGGTGCTAATGACAAGAGCTGGAGTGGTCCATTCTCTGAGCGTCGGTTTACAGATTCCGTTAACGTTGGTACGCTTTGTTTGTTTTTAATATAAGTGTTTGTTTTGAAATGTCGAGCCGATGACTCACTAGGCAGCGCGCATTGTCAAGAGGGGAGAATGAAAATTAATATTAAAACAAACATCTCTATCTTAATTTATTATAAGACTTTAATTTATATATATAAAGCATCTATTTTTAAAACTGGCTACATCTCTATTTTACATCAAACTGTTTGTACAGATTTTAAAAGCGATTTCTCTGAGTGACGTGAAATCGATTTTTTCACTCGTCAATACATGTGTCGATTGAATGCGTTCGAGCACATTTTGTTGTCAGTTCATTTATAATGCCGTATACAAGATTTTATTCTTAACATTTTTAGAATGAAATCCGAAGAGCTTTATGCAAAGTACTTTCCTTTAAAAATCACTCATTTCGAAGTTTTAAAGTAACATAACCTTTACTTTTTGTGAAAATCTTTTAGTGAGTCAAATTTTAAGTTGGTTAATTTGTTGAAATTTAAAATGTATTTTAAGCCTTGTCTCGTGTTTCTCGGAGTACTAAATGTACTAACGCTAAAAGCATAAAGTTGTTTTAATAAGTGGTAGTAAATATTTTAGTTTAAAAGACGGATGACTTCCTTTTATAAAGTAAACGTCGCGACTGGCGGCCACTAATATACATAAATATAGTTTTGAAAACTACGACTTCGTATGGTAAAATTCGTCTCATTATAAAGCAGATAAAAATTATTACCTACATCGTATAGGCGATTATAATACTTGATATCATCATCACCATCACCATCATCATTATCATCGTCATCGTCAGCTCTTGTATGCACAATTTTGCACGTATAAATGACAAGATACGCAATACTTGATTTAAAGTACATTGATTGCTTAATGCTGGTAGATTTATATTGGAATGTAATAGTAATGTTCGGACAATCTTTTGGTAAAAGAATCTGGTGATTTAAAAAAAAACAAACTATGTAGTGGGTCCTGTCCCTTCGTGTATTCTATCTTTGAAATTTCAATAGACCCGCTTCTAAGTTTTGCATTTATTATAAATTATACTAGGAAGATTAATAATCATTTCAATATGTCGGAAAAAAAATGAATTAGTATTCCACAATTAAATCCGTTAATACATAGAACGTGTATGATTTTAACGTACAGTATTAGCAGTTCATTCTTCATTCCCGGCAACAGCACTTAGCGTCCGGTTTCAGTTTCAAAGGAATCTTTCACGTTAAGGAATCAGAGATCAAAGTGGTACCGGCCACTTGGCAGCGGGTGGTGGGCACACAACACTGTACTGATGGAACGATACCAACCTTTCATTAATACTTACATTGTTCTGTGATTTTTTATCTTAATGTTTTACTACAACATTGTTTGTGTAGTGTGCACAATTAGCGACGACTTTTATTTTTTTTAAGCGAAAGTAATGTAAATTATTTTAAATTTAACTTTCAGATCCAGCCGCGTTTGTTATCTTCTCATATAAAAAATAAGATTTCAAATAGTGTAATAGGTTAAAATGTGGATGAGCTCACAGCAATATCAAAGGTCGAGCCAACGATATTTGAATCGTAAGCAAGTGGCCCGGCCATCATCGATACATTCCATAGGGCTATAATTCGATATATATTTTTAAACTCTAGATACGGACCGTGTTCAATCGGTCTTACGAATTGTTATTCATAGGTCAGTTTTGATTAACGACTCTATAACAAAACGTTAACATATGCTTCGGAAGCGCATTATTTAAACGATAGCATGAGTTGAATTTCTTCGCGGGCCACCATGTGTATCCGTGGCGCTGGAATAACATAGCAACAGATTATATAAACACGCGAGCTATGCTGGTCACGCGCGTCCGCGGTGGTCTATTTATTTTTTATCTATTTAAAATGTTTCAATAGTATGACTGACGTAGCCGAAGATTTCTCAAGTATCGAGAATAAGTCATATTGTTGTCATCATTAGTTACAGCTATTGCGGACTGGTACTAATTTCATAGGTTTTATAGGATGTTTGAAATAAGGTCGTCAGCTGCGACACTGTGCGAATTTACGTGTTCATGGTTATTGATTGACACGCATTGCAGTTGTTAATAAAAAGCTTTGATAATAAGGTGACATACTACTTATAAAACGGCTTAACTCACGTGTAACTCGGTGTCAGTACCGACTAGTTTCGAGCCCATCGGGGGCTCA
>JAODUI010000029.1:845816-871930 GCA_027563995.1 Papilio gigon
ACACCGAGTTACACGTGAATTAAGCCGTTTTATAAGTAGTATAGTGAAATGGCTCACGAAAGTTTTAATAGTTTAATAAGGTGACATGTAAGGCTACTATTATGTTGCCTTGGAACTGTATAGCAAACCTTTAAAAGTCACATTAATCTTTCGATAATAAATTTTCTACTTCCATTCTATTTATAAATTTATCAACAAGCTTCAGTCTCAGAAAATGTAAACCTCAATGATAGTTATTAGATATAGTTGTATTTTAACATTTAATAATTTTGTTTGAAACACATTTTGTGATCAGTGTATAATGTCCTTTAGGTTTCTATAAAATTATTTTGGCGACGTCCAAAGTTTTTAATGAAATCAATTTATATGTTGTGTTTCAAGTCTATTGTCTTGTATATTGTTTTAGAGAACGTGCCTTCAATTCAAACCGTACATGGTTTTACCCACTCGTTTGATTTAACCTCAAAAACAATTTTAAATTCATCACCGCGTTCGTTTTACGAGTTTTTCCAAGATCTGTGAAAATTAGATGGTTTAACCATACTTAATACGTATTCATGTCAGCCAATATATATTCCATATATTTGTGACGTATTCAAATGTGAAGCTTGCAGTAGGCAACTCGGTATACGCAGTACCGTTTGCAATGGGTTGCCAGATGTCCGGTGTTTACTCCGCTCATGCGGAATTCCTACGCCTTCTCCTGATTAACAAGAAAGTTGTGGAACGTTCGAAAATATTCCCAATAATGTCAACTATCCGGATCTAAGATACTTTCTGTTTCTATGCTAGTTGCCAAAAAAGGGCAACAAAAAATCTAAGTTAGGTACCGAATCAAAATAGTTGATTTTGTTCCAAAACAAATGCTACCTGAAGATATTGTTTTGCCAACTTTATCGTTTGGTAATTTATATGAAATATAATTATAAGTTATTACGTCTCTGTATAAATATGGATAATGATTGTTTGCTTTCATATACAATCCAGAGGTGGTAACACTATTTTAATGCTATGCAAAAAACGTTGTTGTATAACGGTGCCCGACTCCGACAGCTGTACTGTTAAATTGGCGGCCGAGGATATTGTGCGAGAACTGGTTCCATATTAGTCTGCGTCGGCTCCAAGCCCACGCGCTTGTCATTTGTTATTGTTGCAAACCTCTAAATATTACTTTATCCATTTCATACAATGGTTTGTGTTTACTAAAACCTAGTGGTTGGTTGTTAGGTATTGGGGTCTACGTCCAGTAGAAGGCACGAAAATACTGATGATGATAATGAAACTTGGCGATTAAAAAAATACGTTGAAATTTTTGCGCATTTAACGTTTACACTGGAATAAAATGGGAAACATTTTTATGTATTTCGATCTAAATTTCTATAATTATATTATCGACATTATTAAGAAGATAATCCTGAAATTACTTAATTTACATAGTCGAAGTTTAATATACGTATTATATTAAACTATGCAAATTGATCTTCTAAATCAGGATTAGTTCCGAGCTGGTGTGCGACGCGACGGCCATATTGTTTCATAAACACGACGTCTGTCAAATAATTCGCACGATTTTATTGACAGATTATATAGACATGGCTTCGTGCAAATATTTCCGTTTAGCACCGACTCCGCTTCGACCATATTTAGGTAAATATACTAAGTGATGTATAAAATATGAGCTTTTGAACTTAATGTTGCATAAATAGACTAATGTTATTTCATTAATTTTTTGGAGAATCGACATTTAAATTGAAAATAATAAATATCAATTTGAACTATTAAAATATCACATTCGAACTCCAAGGACATAAAAGTCACAAAAATATTTCGATCGAACATGGACTTGGAGACGATAGCTGAGCGTGAGTCAGAATGTCTCGTCGACATGTTATATATCATCTTATTAATATCTGTTAACGCTTTAGTGAATTAACGAGAGAAACACAATTGTCCGCATAGAGGGCGCTGCATCAACTAGTGAGCCAATTCGGAGATCATAATGTTAAGGACACCAGTTTAATTTTACGACTCGCAATAAATCCAAATCAAGATGTCTGGTGGTCTTAAATACTTCTGCTAAATGTCTCTCTGTTTTTTCGCCAAATTAATGATCGTAATATTTTATCGAAGCATTAAATTTATTGATACATTGAGTATTAATTAATTTGTCTTTAGTAGCGACGTTACATTTATATCGAACTGAGAAAAAAATGTGTTATTTCCATTTCAAGTTTTTTTTTTAACACTATCGCGTATACAAAAAATATTTGAAAAAACTATCTATTAAAATAAATTCTTATTAATTCGTTGAAAATAAAGCACGTAACAAATGGAATACGGACTTGTTTCTGCATGCATTCGCGTCCCCTACAGTCCATATAAAACTGTGGCAATACGTTTAAGATAAACATCAGTCGGCTTTAACATTTTAATGTGTTTTTAAAAGCGAGCAACCGATACACCGGGCACGCACAATCGGCTCAGATTGTGCAACACTGCGCGAGTAAAACCTTCAATTTACTTCATCAGAATTTCATTACATCGCGACCTTAAATCATTTTCACATTGAAATATAAAAAAAAATAACGGTGTTAGCTTTTTGTAATTAATCATTTAACTTAAATTTCAACCTAGACTAAGTAAGTGAATGTAATCAAAACATAGCAATGCCGTTTTATATTTTTAGCGAACTGATGTACGTGAAATTTTACAGAATTGAAGTAAGTGTAGAAAAGAATTTATATAGGTATTTAAAATTATAACTCGTACAATGGGCGACCAATGATATAGGCTAATCTGTTAACGTTAGAAAGGAATATGTTTGAATATTATTGTTAATCAGTATAGTACTGATATGGTAGAGGTGACAGTTATCTTTTTTAAACTTACCTTGCACGCAAAGAGTGCGTTCTGCCAGGTGGCCTTGTTATCGCTGAAGAAGTAGCAGCTGTGGCCGAGCCGGATGAACTGCGGCGGGCACACGTACGACATCTTCGTCGAGTTCCGGTGACCCTCCGCGCCCGAGCCTATAAATATGTAATTACAAATACGTACATGACTTATTTGTAACAAGCTTACAATATGTCTTTTGCAAATCGATTTCAACAAAATTTTTTAAAAAGTTAGTAGCAAGTAAACAATCGTAAAGAACCGTAGGAAAATTGATCATCTTTTTTAATGTCATTTTTACTAAAAACATAAATATGACTCTTCATACAATCGTGACTGGGATTTTTGGGTATCGCACGTATAATATTTCAGAAAAATGCTAGCTTTACAAAAAAAATATACATCACTTTCACGTCAGATTGTTTTACATTTTTAAGGATTCTAATAAGGCGTTATTTTTAAGAAGCTACGTTGGGCTACAAGAGTAACGGTCGTAGGCGTCGGCGCCTGCTCAACATTTAGATAACTTGTTCCCAGTCAAGGCCGGATGGCGACTAAACTAGACTTTGTGTGACATTTATTGTTATACAACCATAAATAAAATAATAAGAATATAATGGACGATACGCATTTGTTTCGTGAATTTATACAGATTGACAAAAAACAAATTCAATAGATCCCTATTTCAAATCGATTCGAAAATCTAATGTGGTTTTACTGTTCTTTTTATATTTACATAAAGACAAGCAACTCTTGATAGAAGTGTTAGAGTCTGTTCGTTTGTGTAATTCATTTGCTCGATAATTTCCAATTATTAGATTAACGGGATTAGTATTGTTTGATACAATGTTGTGAATTAATATATTACTATTGAAACGGAGCGCGCTAATACGTCTGTCTGTGTGTTGCCAAAGAGTTTTACTCACAGCTATGGGAATGCAGACGAAAACTGCTAATTACTGTTTTTGTTTAGAATTTCAGGAACACGGCATTTATTTTAAATTTGACCAGATAAATATAATGGTTACTAGATTACCTAGAAATAGATTTTACGTGTCACATGTCTTTAATTAAAAATGTCCAACCACCCTAAATTTAGTTAAGAGCATTTCTATCAACGTATGCAAAGCTTTAATATTTTAAATATCATGGAACAACGGAATTAGTCTAGCAGTCGTATTCACTGAAATTCTAAATAAACACATCTGTAAATTACCAGTCAACCATCAAATGAATCATAAATCTATGTGCGGTATCAATGAATTTATAAATTCATTAAGTCTGGACTCAGCTTAGAGCCGTCCGCATGATGTACTATGCAATCGTTGAATAATGCAGCTTTGAGCTACATCGCTAATGTACTACGTGCGGCTGCCCTGTCTCATACTAACTACGATGACTTGTATCATATCAAACGTTAGGACACGGGTCACCTTTACACGTACGTAGACACACGAATAAGTCATTACATAAGTTTATGATTTGAATTGATTAACGATTCCATTGTCAATTTTCTGCATGCTATGAACTTCTACGTTAGCTATTACGCCGCATCATTTAACTAAGTACATTGCAGGAAATAGAAAATATTGTTTGATACGACACGATGAACGATATTAATTTAAAATTAATAGTTACCTTCATGTTAAACTATAAATGTAAAAGACGTGGTAAATTTAATTACATAAAAACTTGTCGCATAGTTCTTGTGTAAGATGCGAAATCAAATGTAATCATCTCAGAGCCACCACCGAGTTTGTCAGAGTAAATATTTGTGACGTAAAGCAAATCTTATCTACAGCGCGTATCTTAACATGGTTTACTTCGTGAGTGTTGCTTTTGATATATCTAATGAGCGTGTCATGTAAGGTTTGTTTCGCCAGCCACCTCCGGTCCTTCTCTCGGAAATCCGGCGGTTCTAAATTGACGGATGCATCACGGACGACATGACCATGTACGAATGTCGACTATATTGTTTTCTATACAAAGTTACGCCGACATAAGTGTTGTAATTTAAATTTGGATTGTAATTCGCGGCACTTTCGCCGTCCTTACACTAAAATACACATTAATAAAACTTACATTGGGACCAAAAGACGATGAACATGATAGTAGCGATCGCCAGAAGTCTTCCTCTCCTTTCAAGGGCTTCCATCTTGTTTTTTAAAGTACACTGACAGTACACTGGGTTAATTTACCGATTCACTTCACTGCACTGCACTCGCGGCCCGCTCTCTTACCATACTTTTGAACAACAATCAGACTTCGAACTGAATCAGGACATTATGAACAGTCCTTATAAGTGTTGAGTGTAGTCTGAAACAAAAGAAATACAAACTTAGATATAAAATACCAATATTATCTTCTAACATCTATTACAAATGACATTGGCAAACGGATCGGCAATGATTCTCTTGTCGTAAAACTAATAATTCACTCTTGGCACGTATTTAGGCTAAATTAGAAAGTTCAGCCGCAAGAGAAATCTAGATTCGGGGCATTAAATTGTCTCAATACTGGCTATAAAATGTACTATTATTTCTTCTAACTCTATGTTTAATTATATGTTTTCTTTCACATATAAAGAGAACACAGAAGGTGCGGAAACCGAAAACGCCAATAGCCTAATGGTTATGGGTACGGACTACCGATCTAGCGGTCGTGGGTTCGAATCCCGCCATTCGACTATTGTCGTGAACCATATCCTAATACAAGTTTTTTTAAGCTTACCGGGAATGGTTTCAATAAATATTTTTCATAAAAAAAACACGGAAGTGGAAAGTAGTTAAAAAATTTGTCGACAAAAACAGTTAATAATCTCAAATAACTTGCACAGTTAACAGGTAAATAAACACAAGTAACAGGTAAATAAACTGAATTCTCAGTAGGTAAGTAAGAAATGCATTACAGGCTCCCAGAGTGCAACTTGTGCGACACGCTTGCAATCTTTGTAGTAACCGCCATCTATTATAAGAGATTAGAAATAATAATAGTGCATTAGGCGGTAATTCAACGCAGCTTTGTAGAGGTGCGTTCTTAGTAATGTACAGTGAGGTTAAATAAGAGGTTAACTTTATTGACATTAAATACCGCGTCTAAATGTTTTTAACACAATCACTGATATTGATTATATGTTAAATAAGATTTAATTTCACTAAACACAACGTAAGTCGACATGAAGTGATGAAATTTTTAAGTCGATGGAATTTAAGGCATAAAAACCTTAATATGTCTAGAATAATATTCAATAGTCTAGGAGCTTATTCATGATACATTATTTTTTACTTTTTATGTTCTGGTCCAATAGGACCTGTAATAACAGTTTAGAAGATTTCATCACGTTTAATAAGTTTTTTTGGTCACAAAGAATCAGTCTTCATAACTCTGGCAGTCGTTAGCTAAATTGAAAGAGGAAGTTTACGAGTGTTTCGGCTATCAGCGTAAATTAACAATGGACTCAGTAAAACAAACGTGTCGCGTTTCCAAGTTTAATTTTGTTTCCGACCGGCCCGTGGGGGGCGTGGGTGTAGGAACACTACTAAAGTCTACCTAACGAGAGCTTTAATCTAGCGCAAATATTTAAATCATTCAAACATATAATATGAAGTGTTCGGATGACTTTTATTATATCATAAAACGATGAGGCGGCAGATATTTTAAATGTGCTATGTTCGTCTAAAATTCCGTTCATTATATAGTTTAAAACCTTTGGTTTATTTCGATTAATAAAGTATTTCTTTCTCAACACCTTTGGCCATTGTTCAAAATTCAAACACGAATTTTGATTTAAATCTAGCTACTGCTTTCTCTTCAATTCAACTCTATCAATGCCAAATTATATATTTATTCATTTCAGCAATTTACATAAAAAAAGAAACGTTTTACATGATCTATAAATGTCTATTTGTCAATAAAAAAAAATTAAGCGTTAAATACAGTTGCTAATTCTTCCAACAAACTACAGTTAAATTTACGTGCAAAGAAACATCTGTTCGTATAAATTTCCCGTCTTATAGATTTATGCAGTGATTGTATCTTAATAAATACAATAAGTTTTACTCGTCGGCCTGCAGCTGCGGCCGCGCAGTTTATGGTGGTACGGCGCGATATCTCAGCGGACACGGAAGTGCGCCGTGCCGGGCTACGCGCAAACCATTGCATTACTTCACACTCTCAGACCATTCTTATACCAGATTTGCAATATTCCAGAGCTGGATTACTACTTGAAAATTCTATAGTACCAACTTGTAATCGAAAAACAGTTTAAACGATTTAGAACAGTGAGGTGTTATTCGATACGGTATTCTTAATGCTCGAAGTGGAGGGGTAAATTTATTCGGGCTTAGTGATTTTTTAATAAGTGGGTTAAAAAAAATTCTGTATACAGAAAAATGATAATATTGGCGTGCCGGCGACCCATGAAGGTGAATTCTTCGTTATTTTTTTAATTATTATACTGAGGAAGTCGATGTTCTCAATTCGATACACTTACGTGTGTCAGCCCGCAGTGAGGTTGTTGTGTGGTCAGTGGAAATGAAAGTTTTCGCCGTTGCACGCTTAATGATTATTTTTAATTTAATGGTTACCAGAGGCGTTGGTTTGATTGCTTTTGTATCATGAATGGGAAAATCTTTGTAGGTTTATTATAACCTATAAAGTCGACGATTTATTTCGTACTAAATTCTGATGTTGCTTGATAAATTGTTTTCAAAATAGGTTAATCTCGTAAGTTTTGTATCCAAACGAAAAGCAATATATCCGCGTACTGGCTGTACTGCCGATATGGCAAGAGTAATGTTTTTAATTGTCATAAGTCGAATACTGTTGATGAGACACGTTCTTTTATCACTGTCTGCGTTATGAAGGAAGTCTTAAATTACAATAAAAGTATTTTAAACGCTCACTAAAGTAAAAGAAGGTAAGAAAGAAGACCTTCGAAGTGGTCATGTTTGCATTCAGTGATCAATTTTCCACGTTTCATGCCGCATTGGCGCTGACCGCAGACCGCAACCGCTGCGCGACTAATGAGCCGAGTGCAACACGGATCCGCCGCGCCGAGATGACGATGTCACCATGATTTTAGATAAGATTTAGTGATATAAATCTAGGACAAAAAATGTTTCTGTACTTGGTTTTGTACCGTTTATTTTACCGTAGGAACTAAAATGGTTTTAATTTTCAAATCTCAATGTCTCATTCATACATATGTCCGTTGAAAGCTGTTTCTCTTGGTCACTCTACAATGAAACCGCACATCACCCGGGGGTCATCGAGCCTGTCAGCTATAGAGTAACATAGACAAAATGTGAAGTGTTTTTATTTTGATGAAGTTAATCGCGCCTCACGAAGCATTCCCACGTTAATCCTAATAAATAAAGATGATAAAAGAAAACTATAGGATTGGAGCGAAGGACTATGAAGCGATGCATAGAGAAAGGTCGAAAGAGGACGGGAATTTGACATTTACAGATTGGCGAGTAAGACGAGTGCGTACGTGACTTGAGCGCAGAAGAGAATTGCATGATAAGTAAAAGTTTTAGAAATCAAGAAATATAAAAATACGGACTTTCTTTTGGCGTAATAAAAGAAGCCACATGACTACGATTTTTTTGTGTTTAATTGTAAAGATGTAATGTTATCAACATTTGAAGTTCATTGTTTTATGAAAGAAATCAAGCTGGTCCTATAATTTTGTCGAAAAATACAATGACAATGTTAAAAACTATTAAAGTACTGCTATAAAATTTGAATCGTGTTATCCTACGTTTTTTATACACTAGAGCAAATAACCAAACCTATATCGTGAAAGGGAAATGTTCTAGATCATACTGACTGGTGACAGTAGTAATTCTTTAAAATATTTAGACGAAATAAAGGTTTAAATTGAATGCGTTAGCTGAAGATATGCAACGTGCAGTTCGTCCAATTAGTTGAAAGGCTTGAGATTTAGCGTAGTGATGGTTGCGGCTCGACAATGTTGCGTATGGGATATCAGAGTTGCGCCGGGAGTCGTGAGCGGCATATAAAAAATGAAATATGTCCACGGTGCCTTTTTTGGTGGGCAGTTTCCTTTTTCAAGTTGCCGTCTATCCACCGACGTTATATCAAAACTGTTTTGTATTACTTTTTAAATTCATACTTCTATACGAAGGATAAAATTATATTTAGAAATGATTTTTATTGTTCGGTTTTAAATATTTGTTGCGGGATGTTGGTACAGTAAAGTGAATAATGTGTCCGGGATATTAGGAGGTTTCCAAGGACTTCGTACACCGCGGTTACGCCGTTTAATTTTAAAGACAGTCGTAAACCAAATGTACAGTATGGGTTACAGAGTAGGTTGTTGTTAGAGTGTTCTTCTTAAATACTTTAAACTGGTAACCTCAGAGCGTATCAAATTGCATACGTATATAGATAGTAAACTTTGTTATGAAACATTTAGCAATCTACATTCCTTCATTCATTTCCCTGTCCTTATCCCAGTGAATTAAGAACGGCGCACCATGTTTTCGTTCTCCAGATCTATCTTCTGTAATTTCAGTCGTCACTTCGTCACTCCCTTCTTGTCATGTCACCTCTAATTGAATTCATTCATTTCTTATTAGGCCTATTCCTAGTGTTGTACCCTTTCACATTTATATACAAAGTTCGCCGTATCACATATGACACTTCTATGGAAACTTACATAATTATGATAATCAAACAATTACATATACAGGCACATACAGGCGTAAATAATTAATGATTCATTATAAAATGATTGCAAAGCGCCACTCATCAATGTATAATGTTGCCTGTAATCACTGCCGTCACGGAGATGGAATCTCGATCTTGTACAGCGATAAATTGTATTTAAATGCTAATCTGCTGGGTTGGTCTGCACAATACTTTAGCATTAGGTCATTTAATTGGACATGTAAGCTGACATTGACATAGTTTAAGTTATCTGTGGACACTCGTCGATAGTTTTACAGGAAAAATACAATTAAAGTATTCTTGTAAATATAATATCGCCCGATTCTCTGATATTTTAATACTCTGTACAATAAAGGTCTTTAAACGTCGAGTTACGTCAGACCGGCATAATTTGTATCGCTCGGAGGACGCTATTTTTACTTAAATCACTGACATAGTTTTGTACATTTCTTGCATAAAATAACTCTTTGCTGAACTACAGAGGTATTAATTGCGCCGTCGGCCATCTAGGAGAAAAAGAAGGAAATGTGTAACAACGACCATCTGATCCTTTCAGTGCCTTTGAGAATAATATCTGTATTTTCCGATGATATCTGATATGATTATTTGTTTGAGCCAGCTCATTCGCACTATAGAGATAACGTCTTTAGTATTCACAAATACACGTCACTAGTTTATATGTAATCATGTGGAAGGAGGACCGGTTACTGTGGAAGGCCTCGAGGACCTATCTCCAGCAGGGGCAGACAAAGGCTGATGATGAATGACTTAAATGAATTGTACAATTTTATCTATTTTTTTTTTTAAGTATGGATTTTTTTTAAATATCCATTTAGTCATTCTGGCATCTTCGTGGATATTTTTATTATTCGATTGATAAAATGAGTAGTATTAATTAATATTGCTAATAGAAAATCCAATATACAAATATGATACTGGCATACTGTGTCACCATTTAAATATCCCGTCTTTAATCTGGTTTTTATAAGTTAAATAGCCATTTAGAACATCAAAAGTCCAACAAATTCATTTATTATGCTATACCAGCTTTTATGAAGGCCAGACTATTTTTGTACGATTTTCGTGCTTTTGATATCTTAATGATAAAAGCAAACAAATTACGTGATACCGGGTAGGTTTTTTGCCATTCAAAAACACGATTTTAATGTGTTTCTAAGAGTAATTATACCATAAATGATAGGAAAATAATGATTCTACACTTTAATAGGTAAGAGAGAACCGCATTCTCCAATAACGAGGAATTCAATTGATGTTTTTTTTACAAACATTGTTGTCACTACTGTTCGAAAGAGATTGTAAGAGATAGCAGTAAATTTATTATAAGGGTGGCGGCAATGAAAGCCTACCCTTACAATCTACATTGCGAAATATGTGCGAGACAATGAACATACCCGCTTTCTTCACAGGCGTTCGCTCGAGGGTTTTGTTAAAATAAAGGAGGAAGTGATGTCATATTTTAGTTGGCTTTTTACATGACGTCACGCGATCATGTCTCAATAAATTTATCGATGATCAATTGTCGGGTCGACCACACACACGGCGTGTTACGACATACTGAATGCGTTAATAGATACAATCTATTCATTCAATAAGCCACTGTCAATGGAACAGACTACAAGGTTCAAGTCCGATTCGTAAATTCTTTGTTGTGAATATTGAAAGTACAATTTTGGTTATATGTCTGTTAATGAACGTGGAGATCGGAAATAAACGTATTGTTTAATTTAAATCGGATAACATACATAAGGTATGATTTATTGGTACGGAAATATATTTCAACATATATTCTATGAATAATTACGTTGTAAATAAGCCGTTATGTTTTACCATCCGGAAATGTACTTGGACGTAATTAGTGCAAATTGCGGTCAAGTCTTAGGATTGAATTAAGTAAAAAAAAAAATAGAAAATTTACTTTAATTAATGTAAAAATAAATATCAAGCATCATAACCCGATTTTCATACTTAAAGCAGGTCAACATTAATTAGTCTTTAAAAATATTTCCGGATAAGTATTCTAAATTTAGAAAAACTATTTTAATGTAATTGATACGAAGTTCCATTTGGAAATAACCCATTTATTAGCAAGAACGAGATTTCCTCTAACCTAAAAATAACCTTGACTATACCGCCACATTAACTTTTAAAGTTTAGTCGTGAGCCATGAAAACTGTTAAGAGTGCTAAGCTACACCCATGATAACGTTACATGAACCATAATTAGATGCGATATATAAGTCACAAGTTTTAATATGCGCTGCCAAAGTTCAAGAACCGCCATCGAAGCCACTAAGCCACTGTTTATCAGGACGCAATATAAATTCCGCTATTAAGCGGTCAATTTATTCTCATCAAAAGTGCCAACGAACTCAAGGCCGTATCACTTGAAAAAATGATCGTTAACGAATATCGCGATATATGCGTATTTTTATTCAATTATTTTGCAAATGGCTTGCAACTGGCCTTCAGTGATACTGACAGCATCAGCTGACTTGACGGTTTTCGTTAAGATGCGGGTATATTTTTTATTTACTTTAAACAAATAAACCCTTGTGCTTTACTACGTATTTATGAAACATAAAATGTCAAATGAGATTATCAACAAAGCTAAGTTTCGTTTTCAATATTGAAATGCAGACATCTTTGTAATTGTTCGTCCTATATCAACTTTATATAAATTCACATAATTCTATTGCCACTTGCATATATTATATTGATAGTATAATACTCAACGTTAGAATAAAATTCAATAAATAGCACGTTTGTTTACGTAAATATTATCGCACTGTTAAATATGAAGTAGTTTTTTAAATCACTTTATAAGAGGCATCAAATCAAAAGATGATAAATGAATGCTGATGCGTAATCCGCGGCACATTAAAATTCTTCTTCAAACAGTTACATGTCAGTGATTTAAATAAAACTGGTTTGTGCCGGCGGACGAGGCTTTGTATGAGCAAAAAACAAATGATAGCAAAAAACTTTATGACATTTAAAATGACAATGGATCCACATGTATTAATCTAGTGCGCCACGCTTATCTGGACCGGTAGAGGCGCTGCTGTCGCAGTTTGATCTGTCTAAAAATGTATAAAACCTACTTTGATATTAAAAAAAAAATGACCAAAACAAAATACTGCTACAGTGGAACAATGATCCCTTGACAATTTTTTATATTTATAAGGCACGCTAAGGACTATTAAGATTTAGTTTCCCTTATCCCCGCCGTGTCAGTCGGTAGCATCCATTAATTGTCATTTAAATAGGGATATAGATAAAATTAGCCCACGAAGTAGTTGCCGTTAATAAGAAAATCGTAGTTTTGTTGGAGAAGTAACTCCGATGATTAATAGGCTGACCACATAGCTTGAACTGTAGATTGATCCGTTATAGTTCATTGGTAACAGTGTTGGGATGTTAAATTTAAGTGGACAATTCGTATTTGTCTCACGATGTTTTAAATGGACGTACAACACATGTATATATAGATTCCGATAGGATACAGTGACTTTTAAAAAAAGAGACTTTATTTTTTTGTTGTATAAATATGTAAGCAGATAATTTACTAACATTCCATTTACCATTCCAATTAAGCTCTAATTTGTGCTGGGAGATGGTTTACGTCAATAGTGGAATGGCGGGATTCAAACTTTCAAACACATGTTCGGATATCTGTACCATTAACCATTACGCTATTGGCGCTTATGCTGTTTATAGAGCAATATTATATTTATATTATATTTATGAGGAAAATTGATAAAACATTTTTTTTAAAACGAAAATCACTTAAATGTAAGGAACGTTAGAACTTCAGGATTTACCGCATATTCTGTATTCGCGTGTTATTTCGTTACAGGTTTATTAATAGCTGCAATAATGCAAGTGATAATTTTTTTATAATTGGTTGTAAATATTGCGGAATTAATATAGACCTTGCGATCAATATCCGCGTATTGCATTTTATAGTAATTATAATATAAATTGAAATGTGTTATATAAACATTATAGTAAAATATACCTTATAATTACTAGCCATATGATTCGTTATCTATTGAATTATAATTCAGTTTATTTAAACGGCTCAGTATAAAAGTAATATTATAATGCCTAAAAGTAATATTTGAATGTCGGGACTTTTACGGGATTATGGATGGACTGTCTTAACAAATAAAAATGGATCTCGTCTGATGACTTGTGAGATGAATAGATATATTACCTCATCGATTCTCAACTGTTTTTTTTATTGAATTAAATTAAAGTTTTGATATTTCTGTATCATTACGTATAGAATTGAGTCAGTGATCAAAAATTTGGTCAGCTGCAGCGCGGATATAAATACCATCGCTTGTATTATTGTAAACTCGTCTTCAAGGCTAAATCTTATGTCTAGGCGACATCATATCTGCATTAATTATTAATTTCTGCTATACTTACTGATATACTTCTTTGTCACAAAATGGAACCAGATTTATATTTTATTTTAAGTGAGAATAGCGGACACACTCATACGAAATTGTATGGGCTGTATGATTCTATGTAAAAAAATAGTTGTTAATATTTTTTGTTTAAGTTTTACAAAATTAAGTCTTTTAAAAGTCATTGACTATTAAATATGAATTGAAGCTTTTCAACTATCTATGTACCTACGCATTGACATAATTGTGTCATTCTTCAGTAATAAAGTCATTTGGTTCCCGACTCGATCGTCCGTTGGAATGTCTGGACGCGGAATGAAAAGCGATGCGAGCTGCCTGCCTGTCTATCGCTTACACAATTTATTCACTAACAGATATGTTTCAAATTAGCTTTGAAAGGAGAAGAGAAATCAATTTAAGCGTACATCATATTTCCATGTCTTATTTCATTATTTTTTATTACTCTATTTTATGTTATTTATTATCTAAGAGACACGGTCGAATAAACTATCTTACAAGTATCTTGTACAAGTTTTGAAAAGGTTTGATTTAAGGTAAGCTATGGTTGTAGTTTTTTAATTAATATATCTAATCCGACCCTGGGCTATTGCGTTAATGTATGCCCCAGACATATATCAAAGCTTATCAAAGCGAGCATTTGTAAAAGTCTAAACATGTGAACTTGGTCGTTATCAGCCGTAAGTGGAACATTTACGGTGCAAGTTGTGTAAGTGGGCCGCGGCGTGTCACACTTTACATGTACACATTCTGATCTACAATTTTTGCATTAACATTGTAATGTTATCCTGGAATCATTCGGTCAGACAATAATGTCGGAAATCTCCCTTTCTAAGTACTATGTCGTCTGTTCTTATTGACCATTAGGTTTCAAAAAGTCGCCACATTTTTAGCTATATTAAGAGAAAAAAGCGGCTTAGCAACACATTTTTTTGAAATCTACATTTTGTAAATTATTTTCTATCAGACTTTTATTGTGGCATAAATGATGACTAGTTGTTAATAATTAAATATTTTTTTTCGGAATGTCTTCGAAGATTACTTCGCAAGCAATATAGAAATATCTTTTATAATCTAGAACAAAAAAAATTTAACTTAGCATTTAATTTTTCAGGAAGCAATCAATAGCTGAGAGTCGCCTTGTTATTCTGTTAAATATTAATGATTGAGCCGATCCATTACGCAGTCCATTAACATTGGAATTTGCACAATCTGATAGCACGCGAAAACACAAAATAAAATCCGTGGGCGTTTTGTCTAAATTTTTGAATACGAATGTAAAGAGAATCGTAAATTTTTTTATTATCCACGCTCGGACGTCAACGACCGAGACGATTCGAGATTGTATTTTGATGAATTAACATGAGGACCTTGGAGCACTAATTAAATGTATTTTTGAGATAACTTTTTCTAAATTATTATGAACTAATGAACACATCTTCTGACAATATTATGACACGAGAATATAAACTAGGCAAAATTATAAAATTCTTACGGTAGAATAATAAATAAAAAAAGATATTTGTTCCTTTATATTATAGAGGTACAAGAGATTTTGTAATGAATGAAATGTAAATATTCTTAGTACTATCGTGTTGGTAGTTTCAAAAGGACTTATAACACGAAATTATGCTTTGATTTGTTGTAAAAATTACTTGTACATCATAACATTTAAATGTAATTTCTTTAGGTTTCTTATCTTCAATAAAAGGAAATATTTAAGTACAGTTCCGTGTTCGATAAATAAATAATTGCGACGCAATTAACATTTGCCCTCATCACCGTTACTTCTCAATTTAGTAGAAGTATATTTTGTTAAGTTTAACTTGTTTGTTCTTAAATCCATACAAATTGGTTCTTCTGGTGAATTAACTTTGAATCAAAGTTCGAAGCTCAGTCAATGGGCAATCGTAGATTTACTTTTTAGTAATGTTTACCGACACATATTTCAAGGCGCGTCAATCGTGGCGTTCGTTTTACGACGTTACCACATATTTGAAGTGAACTTGGCATCTACTGAAGCAATTAAATATCAAAGTGCATTCTTAATTGAATTTTATTCTTCATTTTAATGGAGAATAATAAAATTTGTTTTATTGACACATTTTGAGTTTCCAACAACAATTTATATATTATTTTGACTACGTTTTTATGTATAACATATAAGTAAAATATATAGTTAATAAAAACTGGTGCGTCTCAGAAGGTTAAGTTTGAAGTTCTTTAGTAAAGTCAACACTGTCCGTTTGATTTCGTTCTCGAATAAGTTCTAATAAGGGGTCCGAAAGTGTTTGCAAAAGTTCAGGTTTCTATTACATTTTTTTTACTTATTTTTTCTTTGTAGATATTGTAATATTAGTGTACTAGGTCAAAGTAAACATAACGTTCGTAGAAATTCAATATCAAGGATTTCGGAAGACAACGAAATGAGGGCATTTGCAAAGCGAATATAACCGCGTCGGAAATGTCTGATGCAACGATCTTTTACACAGCTTGAGTTTCTAATGCAGGCATTTAGAAGTTTTAGGTTTAAAAACTTAGTAATATAGTTAGTAACAAGCCCTTAATAGATTTGATATGAGAACCAAATATACTGGCTTTTTTATTCCGTAGAAGATCTTACATTTAAATTACGTCCGATTGTTAGAAGTAAAAATAATCTTTACGCAAACTTTAAAAAAAAACCTATTGAACTGATTGAAACGCTTTTAATAGTATCCGCTCAGATAACAACTACAATAGTATTTTAAAAGCCCTTAAAATATTTGGCTTCATTCAACATTTCATTGAAAAATAACGATCAGGGAACGGCTGGGAAGTTAATTTGACGGTCAGCGGTCATCGACATCGTTAACGGGGAGATTCCTTGACTTTAATAACGTGCAGATAGCGATCTATAACCGCCTGCACGGAAATGTCCCAGATGTGGGATAAGCCTGCTGTTATTTTATACGATTAAATACAAACACAAATAATTAATGTTAAATAACGATTAACAACAATCAAAACATTTGACGGTTGACTAAAAAAAGTCGTCAATTGTTTTAACAATACGTCAAGCTTATTTGCAGCAATACAAGAGGCGCTGTTATTACGGTTAGATCTATTAAAATATGCGTAAACCGACTAACGTACAGTAAATGGCATGAATTATAAAAATTAGAAGACAACAGCAATACAAGTAAGTGAGACTCTTTAAAAATTGACTAGAGAGCCATCCTAATTTTGTTTCACTCTTGATAAACTATAGAAACCTGATCTTTAACACAATAGTAGGCCTTTTGTTATGGTATCTTTTTTAGTGTTGTTGTTTACAATATTAAACAGTGTTTCTAAAATCGACTCTTGATGGGACGTCTAACTTGTACAGAACGTTGCTTGTATAGATTATAAATGACAACTATACTAACATATTTTAAATAAATGTTCGTTTTTTTGCCATTGGGTAGAAATTAAAAAGAAATATTCGTTTCAAACAGATAACATCGTAAGTAGTAACGCTTTAGAGCAGTATATTACAAAGTCGCTACCGTTCATCACTTGTGAGAATCTTTGCTTCTTTTGTAGCGATATTAACGACGCCCTTAACTATATTTGATTTTAATGACCGTGAGCTTCACAGGAATTTCTTAATTAACTTAAGCCTGTTCCGATGAACGATTTGATGTCTTCTTTTATAGCGTAAAGTCCTTGTAATGGTAGACCACACAAGTTATTCATTTCAACAAGATATATACTCCTAATTTACTATATATTACGACGAAACATTTGTCAAAACATGTTCTCATTCTCTCTACTTTATATTTAAAACAGAAATAACATTGTACGTAAATCGGGAAGTTCGAAAACATTTTTTTTTAAATATTTCATAGATTGTGTGAAATACTTGAATGATTCTTTAAAGACCGTTTCGTCCATTCATTAAATCAACAAAGGAGTTTTATTAGCTCAGATAATGTATTAATTATGTTTTTATCGCGTAATTCTTACTTTCGCGGCTAAAAATATCTGGCATCATTTATGCTCGAGGCTTAATTTGGAAGTTTGTAGAACGGAGCGCGGCAGATGAGTTCATTTGACGGTTCGTGTCGGTCGACATGGTTACATCGTGAACGGGGAGCTTTTTCCGCTTTCAATGACTGAACAATCATGCTGGACCGACCTTATTATTAAACGAATTCACTTTTTTACTATTATCCGCCATAACTATATTCTTAGTTTTTATCAATTCTTAGGTAGTTTTTTATCATAATTTTTACATAAGCTACTTACAAAGTTTTTTTTTTAATTCCTCGCGGACGAAGTCGTTGGTAAAAGCTTCTATAATACCTGGTCTGAGTTTTTAGTACATATTTAAAAGGTGTGTTAAACCAGTGTCACTAAACATCAAGTGACATATTAACGTGCCGCTAGCGATAATAATGTCGGTCGATACAGACGTAAATTCTTAAAGTATCTCAATTCATTTGTTTAAGAAATGAACGTCAAATCAATTTATAACAAACGAGACTAATAATAATTGAAATGTGATTGAAGGTAGCCTTGTAAAAAAATGTTAAGTTTATCTTTCCATGCCAATAAGGAAGCAATAATTTTGATTGTTTTATAGGAATTGATCTATAAATTTCAAATGTCTTCTTAAAGTATTTATGGGCCAATCGTTTAGCTACGGTTTAACTGGAACTGGCGGATATTTTTTGTTACAAAACATTAGTATAAATATTCATTCGTATTACTTTATCTTTGCTTCTCAGAAACGTGAAGATTTGTAGTTAAAATTATCAGCAATATGTTTTATCTTAAACTTTATTGTGAAATTTATATTAATGTTTCTATCATAATGTTTTTCGGTTAGAGTTCGGAAGGCGTGGTCGTCGGTATCTTTTGAAATCAAACTTTCCTAATAACAAGTCAAACTTAATTTATTTGTTATTGGGCGTGTTATTTATGTGCAAACATAACCTACTGCACACCACGCTGACCCACAGACCGGTACACCTACACGAGAGGCTTTGGTAACTAAATGCTTTAACAGTAATTTTACGAAAGTTTACTTTGATGCATGGAAATAAAGTTCAAATTAGTTCAGCAATGAAAATTGACGCAAAATCATGTTTCCAAAGTTGCAGGAAAAACGTAATAGTTTCCACTTTAGAACTTAATGTTATGAAACATGAGTAGCATTTATAGAAATGTAGTAGATGTTTAAATGGAGAAGGCAGGGAGGTGTGTGAGAGTTGTACCGAAAAGGTGTCCTTTAGGGTTAAATTTATTAGTGGATTTTTTTTTATTCATCCTATTTCTTTAAAAATTCAGTAACAGATTATGAAACTTTTATAGATAGATATACTTTCTCAGTTTTTACAAATCACATGTTCTTTAATTAATGGCGCAGTGATGCCCTCTCGTAAATGAATGGTTTTGACGTTAAGAATTACAACTGCTTTACGAAGGTGTTATCAGTATACGATGAACTGTTATCATTACTACATATTATATAGTGTTTGTTTTCAGTCATTAATAACTAAAATAACAATACGGCTATTTATGAATTACAACAGTTACTCATTAAATCTGAAAAAATCGTTTTGATCCAAGAAAGAACCAGTAAGTCGACTTTCAAAAAAATGAATACAAGATCTGCAACCGCTTATTATGTGCGTACCTTCGTAATTTCGTGCTCATTCATAAAACGGAATGCAACTCTGCCGGTGTTCTTGAGACGATAAAAAGACAGTTGAAAAACTGTGAAGGTCGGAATAAAAAAGTTATTACATAAAACCTGCTTCGATTGATTTAAATTTAAAATGATTTGCTTTTTTTCTTTTACGTTATGTAACATGTTAGTTAACTTTTTATGAAATAAATTGAAAACATTGTTCACGAAGTACGGAAAATTAATTGCTTCTTAAACGACGTGTTATTCTAAAGATATAAACTAAGTACCAATAATTACTAAAATAATAAATACCAGAAACATAACCATGAGAAATAATTTTTGTTGGGTAGCTATTTTGTAGTAAGTTTCAAAACTTTAATATTCTACATTCAATAGACTTCTAAATCCAAACATTTCATAGACAAGAGAGTTGTGTTAGCTTTCAAATTAATACAATAGAGCACACAATTTAACAGGAGTATGATAGGTGGCAGCACTTTGTACGTCCAATAAAGGCTGAATACCTAAATTGAACGTTCGAATAATACAATGTAAAGCTTAAGAAAAGACTTAAGTATGATCTAAGAGTTTTCACGTACAGCGGATGTTCCTGTTAATATCTTTTGATATCAAAATAGCATATAGTCAAATTAATTAATTAATTGAAGTAAGTTAATTAGTCAAAAGGTTTTTTAGCGTGTAGATTAGCTTTCAAAAATAACCGTCTTTCTAACCTAAACAAACTCAAAAGGATTGTTTGATTCCAAAGAAAGAGATGTCATTTGGATGTTATTTCTTTACGTGAAATTAAGGTTACAATAAATTTGTCGTTGCGTTCGCGTCTAGAAACGCCATCTATCGCTTTAGAAGAACCATAGCGAACTAACTGATTTAACAATTGTAGAAATTATTCCAATCAGTGTATCTGAGAACGCTCGTATTAAACCGAAGTGACTATTTAATTGAAGTACCGTCCTTACCAGATAACCCACGCTTACTGGCAAACATGTCCGATATACCTGACGTTAGTCGAAGATCAGTTTTTTTAGTTCTGTTAACAAAACAGAAAAATTAACAAATAATAACAAATAACAGAACCTGACCTACATGTTTGTCGAAGCTTGAAGTATACCGTTGAGGTCATGGAATGTATGATATAATTTCGCGAGGCACGTGCCTCACTCCAGTGACTGAGCTCCTTGTTCTCGTCCAGTCCTGGGTGAAAGGTCCGGAGACGGCGCAGGCGCAATACAAGGGACCTCTGTTGCTGGGCCTCTAAGTGCCCATGTATCAATGCCGGCTATCATGTAGACTTATATGAATTGATTTACCTTTGGAACAAGAAGCTCTTTGAGAATGTCGTCACGATATGAGTTGATTTTGATACAATAAATAATGAAGACTGCAAATGGTAACTTTGCTCTTTTGGTATAAAGTCTCTTCATTGTTTCCATGTTAATAATTCACAGAGCCCAGTTTTATTACGTTGAAACAAAAATTGTTTATTCATATGTAAAATGGAATCAACTTAGCCACCGGATACTATAATACATTTTTATATATGAGTGATTATATTTTATAAAACACATTAATAAACTTCATAATAAAATACAAGTTTTATGACAATTTAAAATTATGATTAATTAAATTTATTTAAAATAATGATGTACTAAAATTATGATATAACTTTAGTATGTTGAACTTATATGCAAATTTCAAGGTTTTCAATAATTAAATATGTTCTTTTATTTATTTATTTATTTACTGAGACGATCCAACAGCATACGTATGAAAAAAAAGCTATTACAAAAATCTTTTCTGTCTGATGAAGCTTTCTGAGAGCTAGTCAGGAGAGGCTTGGTTACTAGACAAGTGGATGATAAATGACTGATAAAAACATCGATTGTTTTTATCGAATGGTAAATTTGCTTATAATTTGTTAACAGTTGGTTAAAGTGCAATGACAAGCAATGGTTCATAATAAACATCTTTTATAAATGCCACGAATAAAAATTACAAACAATGGATGTCCGTCCGCGCAGGCTTAAAAAAAACTAAATTAAGAGCCTTTGTGTTTTTGAAACTGTGTTCTAAATCTATTCAAAATTTTAGCAAAATCAATAAAGTTAATCTGGCGATACTTTAAGAAACATTCAAACTTTCGCAAGTACAATATTGGTAAGATTATCATGAAAGATATTTCAATGGCAAGAATATAGGTTTAGGATTTCCATTACATGACGTGTAAGACCATAATGTTATCCAGGATCCACTCCGGAATCTCTATAATAAGAGGGAGCTTAACCACTTATCTGCTTTATTGTTTAAAAATTTCCAATAATATTTGACATTCATCCTATGTACGTGACTATTTTACTTGCTTTCCGTTAGTTTACAAGTCAAGAGGTTCTTACCCTCCGTGTGTTTGACTTCGTTGGCTCCGTGTCTATAAATATGTATTTTGTAAACTCGATCGATGTGCTTAAGTTTATTTATAGTACGAAGGCATGTTTCGAGCACCACAAATAGAAAACAGATTGAATGAATCTTTGTGGATAAACTTATGTATCATATAAATGATAGTGTGTAAAGATTTATGGACATATGATCACATTTACTAGTTCATATACGTACTCGCTGACATTAACCATTAAAGAGCAATACTTAAGAAAATCAGAGTGTTAATAATTTCCTAATAATTAACTTCTTCCTTATCTTACACTACGGCCCTGTGTGAGTCTTGACCAGTGACTATTTCAATTTGCTGCCAACTTACTTCACCAGAGCTTCGATCTTCATAAACTTTGACGAGCTTCGAAATGACAGGCCATACCGCACTCGAATACTCTCTTTATCCATTCGTTTTCAGGTGGCCTGACCATCCGACCCTGTTCAATTAAACGTGTCCAACCATATTCAGTTCTTGGTAGGGGTCTCAGATAGACACAACGTATGTTACAATATAAGAATGTAACACGCCAACAAAATTATAAAACGATATAACATTTTAATATTATGTTTGTATTCGATATCAGATCGAGACATAAATCTAGGTACGCTAACGACAAGCCATTTTATATACGACTAGAGCCTAGACTAGACTCTTGAACGTTTATTGGAGTTCGTTGTTTTATGTCTTTTAAATCCTTTGCCAGTGTAATGAGATACTTTATAGTCCAATCAGGAATCCCTAATGGTTTATTGTAAAAACGTTCGTAGTACTATGTTACGTCACTTTTATATTTAAAACTTTAATACCGTGTGTTAGAGGATACTTGGAAACGATATCGCGACATCTTACGGAATCTGGTTTAAACTGTGATGTCATTAGTGATAAGTCAAAAGACCTCTTTTAGGTCGATAAGTCTACCCACAGGCTAAGTAAATATTGAATATTCGATATTGGTTCTTATTCTGATTGATTAAATGTCATATTTGGATAATTGTTTTCATCACAGATACAACGCAAATAAATACTTGAACATACTATGTAAAGTGACTCCCCTTGACCGATTTATTGGTTTGCCATAATATTAAGTCAATTAAAATAAATACTGAATTAAAATAAAAATTTCACGTTCAACCTCAAACATCATTATTTAAATAAATTTTATTTCATTGAGTATAAAATAAGATACATTTTACAGTATACAATAACAGATTAATTAAGAATTAACTGTTTTATTTATTTTGTAGTCATAAAAAATATTCGTTCACAGACGCAGCATAGAGCTAAAAAAGCGAGGAGGTTAAGTTTTAACAAAACTAGACTCTCAAAAAATTGCACATAAAAAACTGAGATTAAGTTGCGTTCATTTACCATAAGTTTAAAAGAACTTAGTTTTCGCTTGTTTTTTGTCCCCATCTAGCAGAGCAGTTGTTTTTTTCAATTTACTTACCCCCTAAGTTTAATAACATGATAATATAAAACCTAAAACCTCGTGTAAGTGTATACTAAATAACAAGGTTTAAAAATGTTATGGTTTATACAATAGTATAGATGTGCAATTAGCATAGCTCGTTCTCTACAACACCGTGCTCGTTGGTGACGCGTTATCTTTGATAATGTTATCAGCTCCTCTTAGATGCTGATAAGGAAGTGAAACAATGTCGGCGGCCAGTGTTTGTGGGTCAAACTCCGCGTCTCATTGCATAATCAGGGCAAAACAACACGCCGTTTCCGAAATACACGGCGTACTACGTTTTAAAACATTTCATGTATATACGTACATGCCGGACTGTACTGAAGTATTACTACAGCTAATAAAGTGTACGATGTTAGTAGTAAATTTGTATTTTAGTTTTTTTTTTGGTAAGTAAGGTGTGACAGCCGAGTTTCCCCAACCTCCTCAACTATTGTTTATTGTGATGATATTTTGGATTTCTATTATGTTAAAAAATTAACACTTTTTTCTATTTACTAATATTTCTTATTTTCAACGAAGCTCTAGACTTACGCTAGCATATGGTGAACTATATTGCAATAGGCGGAGTTTGAACTCACAACCACGAGATCGGAAATCCTTTCCTTAAATGTTAAGCTATTGATGCATTTACAATTACTATTATTGCTACATTTTTTGTTTTGTACAACAAATCAAGTGTCATAAAGGATAAACTTAAATTATAGATGCATTATTAGGAATTGAACCCGGACTTGTCGTCTCGCATGGGTACCATTAGGTACGTGGTTTGAATTTAGATGTAGCCAACGCGATAGTGAGTCAGCTGTTGCTATTGCCTTACCGTTAACGTTACTGGTATGGAAGAAAGTCGGGTTTCTAATCGGGCGAATTTTAGTTACGTAATTGAAGACGAGGAAAACGATTATGATTCAATTGTTTCTCAGGCGACCGAAATAAGTTTCACTAAGTGACGCCAGCTCGTCGGTTGAGAGAAGTGTCCAATTTTACCCGAATATGCAACGCTACGAGTAGTTTTCCTGCTACGAAAGATTCCACCAGCTCTGTAAATGTTACATGAGTTTCTCAAATATAAAGTTTAATGTCTTTTTAAACATCGAATCTCCTATTACGTCATTGTAATGATAGCTTTATTTGAATTTGATATCGTGTTCAAACGCAGTTGTAATTTTGGCAGCGAATGTGAAGTCATCACCAGGTTCGGCCATAAAGGGCTTATCTAAACCCTCTCGCTGTTTCCGCAAAGATATCGAAGTTTTGAGATAAAATTTAGAGTAGAAATAAGTCGACAAATAACTTTACCAGTTATAAGTTACGTGTTTTCATTAATTGACTATTAGATAAAAGTTTAACATATTCATAGGGAAAAGATAACCTTAAGTTTTCCTTAAAATTATTGCCACATCGGAATGTTGCTTAAAGCGCTTCATAATTTTATTATTAATTATAATACAGATAAGACAAAATAAGTTAGAAAATATGTTGACATTTGTACGTTGCAAACGTCACTATCGATATTGGCGAGATGCTCAGTAGCTTCATTGGTATGTGCGCGAGAATAAATAAAGCTAATCTCCATTACATTTAACTTGATGAATCTGTTCGTGGAAGAGTAACGAGTGGCGGCAGTTTTTCCATTTCCGCATTCCGAGTGACAATTTTCGCGGGATTTTCGACTCTGCGCTGACGTAAGAAAGCCTCGAGCGCAAAATGTCGTGATAAAAGCAAAGAGGTCGATTGCAATAATACGACTGGCACGAAATGTCGATAAGTAACACAAATAGAGATGAAAAGTGCCGCGGCGCGGGACAGCGAGCCAAATACTTACGAGTAGCAATTTTGATAAAAAAAAATTGATAACATCGAAATATTTGTTAATGATTTTTTTATGATTACGAAGGTATATCGGAGAATGTGCACGCAGTACAGGTGACTTGGTGTGGAGGCACCATCGCCGTGGACATATTCTTTTATTAATGATCCGATGTCGGATTGTTACTCCAACATTTTAGTAAATATAACTACGAATATATATTGCAACATCGACCGCACGTAACAATAAAAATAATTGACCATTGCTTGTTGGAGTTATGGGATAATCTCAAACTATGGTGCAATATTTTTATGTAACATTTTTACAATATTGTTTTTTCTTTCTTTCTTAAATAAAGTTACAACATGTATATCCAAGTTTGATAAAGCAACGAGAGATAGTAATCAATATTTACATCTGGTATTTACAAGAAATCACTGTATTTCGCGCCCTACATCTTACAAACTTGCTGGTTGGATTTAACAATTAGTAGGTGTGAATTCATTGGAGGTCGTGTGATTATACAGGGATGCAACGGTCCCACGTCACTTAACGATTGAATCCGTTATAAGAATGTTGGTAGGTATTAGTTTTTTAAACATACTTTTTTTTAAACTATTAAAACTTTCGTGAGACATTTCACTATATAACTTATAAAACGGCTTAACTCACGTGCAACTC
>JAODUI010000029.1:872712-894296 GCA_027563995.1 Papilio gigon
ACGGAGAGCGAACGAAATTTGCTATTTTTAATTAATTCTTACAAGTTCCTTATTATTGATGACTAAATTTTATTTATAAAGGAATAAAATACGGTTACATGTTTATACTAGCAAATCTTTAATAATAATAAAAGTATTTTATAGTTTCAAATATGGGTAAACTTTTTAAAAACACATTGCAACTATAGATGTCGTTGTTCGGCCGTCATGCAGCCTCACAAACCAATATACAAATTAATAAAACTTACTTTGCAGAGTAAATTGTTATGATTCTTATATGGTTTGAGATTTACCTGTAAATAATGAAATATATTTAAATATCACATAGTTTATAAACAGAACAAGTTATTAAGACATATTATGATGAAGAATAAAAAACGTCAATTTTTCTGTTAGCACGAATCAAGTTTCTAAATAAATTTTAAATTGACCCCTACTAAGAAGGTTAATTATTCAATTAAAATATAACAAATGCGTGCTACGACTTTGTAGGTCTCGTTCGATCAACTTGGGCGTTAGATGCATCCCACATGTTTATATTGAAGCAGTCACGCGAACACATTCGCGTGTGAAATGCTCCTTGTTTGGATCTAGCTGTAAGAACGTAATCAATCAACGATAATAGACCAACTAGCTAATAGAGATACTTTTTTCTGGAATTCACTAGTATTTTCTTGTACACGTGACAAGCGTTCCTTAGCTAAATAATGTAGATATATTCTTCTGAAAAAGGATACAAGATGTCAGCTACATTTCGCAAAAAAAAAAAATGGTTCAGATGGAATGGAAGCGCTATGTTAGTTAGTTATGGGTAAGAATTTCCGATCACGTGGTCGCCAGTTCGAATCCCATTTCGACTAGTGTTAACATGTTATCACAAGCCTATAGATTAGGCGGAATACTACATGAAATGTTACTACATTACTAATGTTTCTGACGTAACTTCTGTTAGTCGTAGGATTTGTTTTTTTTTTATTTACGTGCGTTTTGTTTCTTGTATACTTTACATATGTACATTATACGCTGTACAAACGACAAGTAAATGCTTCTAGGTTGTTTGCTGAACTATAATTGCAGTGTTGTCTCAGAATGGTGATTCACTGATATGCAGCTAACAATGCTCTCGCGGCTGGTGTGTACCGCGCGGTGCGCCGTCCCACTCGCGCTAATTGGCACCACACGCCGCTCGCTGCACTTTACGAAATGCTCCCCTTGTTTGCTTCCTTCATTAATTGAACTCTTGATATAAGTGAAAGTTTTTGATTGGAATTTCCTTACAGCGAGTTGCGCTACCATACATACGTTTTATTAAGCAGGTAAATCGACTGCCCTAACGAATTATCAAAGTTAACTAACAATCTAAAATGTTTACATTTTAATAGGCACTTAATTAAAGGAGTAAGGGGTTCAATTCTATTTATTATAATATTTATTGTATATATTTTATAGAACTGTTTAGATTAATAATTTATATTTAAATTAAAACCTATCTTGATCAAACTCGTGGTCTTCATGCTATCCTATATCTGAATAGCATTTACCACCAAGGTTTATAGCGTCTGTCCCGCAGAATTCTTGTTGCACGGCCTTGACCTTCTAGACGTGTCAGGCTCCCAAGCTAATGAATAAATAAGCCGTAACAGACAGAATTTACCTGTCTAGACTCCGCGCACTGTGACCGATGAATTAACAAACTTAACATGAATCTGCTTGAATCTTGGAAAGCTTTAAAACATTTTGAAGACGTCGTTTAGAATTTGTACATAATACTTTTACATTAGTCTACGATGCAATGATTTCAAAAACCCTGTAAAACATACACGCCTATAAATATTTCATGAATCTGTAATATGTTTCAAGTACAACGAGTTTTTACTATACTACTTATAAAAAACGGCGTAACTCACGTGTAAATCGGTGTGGGTACCGACTAGTTTCGAGCCCATCGTTGGGCTCTTCTTCAGGGTGTAACTACTTACTGTTTTAATAATTTAATGATGAGCTTTTACTGTAAATGTCTCCTTGTAAAGGTGTAGTCTTACATCATTCGGTAACTTTTTGTTAAAGTATTGAAGGTTACATAAATCAAGAATAAAAATACGATTAAATTCTTTGAATAAATTCGCACGTTAATTAAATTTAAACAAAATAGGTAGGCTACATAATAAATGTCAGTCGTAAAAGCTGTTTCCATTGACACACAATGCGGGCAGCGGGCATGTATCCACGGACGTACGCGATACAGACGAGGGTTCCATTAGCGCTCGTGTCCCATAATAACCACGTTTTCGCATTAATCCCTGGCTTGTTTAATTTGCATTGCTGTTAACTTATACGAGTATGAATGTATAGGGATGATCCCATACAATTATTTTATAAAAGTTTTTTTTTTAATTACAAAAGCTTTTTAATCTATCTCTGTAAACTCTCTTAATTTCAAAATTATTGAATACTTGCATAATTTACTAACATGGAACGAGAAAAAATAATATTGGATTATGGTTACACAAGCTTTCGTTGTTAGAACAGAAGAGATTTACGGTAAGTTTAAAATATTTATTTATTGTTTCTATTTAGAAAAGGTATTTAAAAATCCTATGAATATAAGAAATATAACTTAACTCTAATCTTTTATGCAAAAGTTACCAGATTTATGAGAATAAAATCGTGAAGAATCCGTGAAATAATAATAAAATAAAGGTCTTAGTCGCATCACTAAAGCTAGAGATTACGACCGCCCCTTTCGCGTACTCTCCTTACGTTATAATGAAACGAAGTTACAAAACATGGAAAGCGGACACAATCTCAAATAAGTATGTACACGTAATTAAAAGAATAGCCGTGTATATAGGACGCAGTACGTTTTTAAAGTTTTTTGAACATAATCCTCAGCGATGTTAATCGGTAACTAAATATCATAAACCCGTTAACAAAATCTTTATTTGCTTACGTACACAAATTAGAATTCTGTGCAACAAGCGAATGAATGATGTAGACACTAATGAGTCTTGCTGCCACGTAGGATTGCTCCAGCTGATAACAGCGGAGCGCGCGAGAGCTTCGGCGCGAAGCAAGATAACAGCGACATTATCAATCACTAATAATTTCCCACTTCACTGAAGGTACCGTTACATAGGGCGCGACGGCGCGGGCGACGTTAATGAGATCAAAAAATCACGCCGCTCGCGCCATTCTCCTTTATAAGGCTGAGGATACATGGGTGGAAAATAAAAGTATATTTGTTATAAATGTTCTGTCTAGTCCATAATTAAATTAATATAATCATTACACAAACTGCGGTACTCAGAGTAATTAAGTGATACTCATGCAGGGCTTACTTTTATAATGAATGCGAAGTTTTAGTTGATTTGAGTTGATTGATTGCTAGCAAGTAACTCCAAACAATGTACAAAATTTGGCACAAAGATGACTTACGAATAAGACTGAAAATGGATTAACGCATAAGATAAATGCTACTTTTTTTAAAGCCGATAACGTCGTGAGTTTATTAATAAACTGCTTATGACATTTTACATCTTTAGCGGGAGTCTATTGTACATGAATAAATAATCTGTAGGGAAAATTCCCTTCACTCTGCTGTCCTCGTCTTTATAGAAAGTAACCTAAATAATTATCAGATCGCGATCCTTGATACGATTCTGGCTCACGTTCTCCGACACGTTAGCGAATTAAATGCAGCTAAATGTTTTCCATTAACGAATAATTTCGTGGAGTAAAAGGTAATTAAAAAGAAAGGTCATCATTTAAATGAATTGGAAGTTGACAGGTATCTTGTCACTTAAATTTATTTACGTTTATATTTATTTTTAATACACCAATATATGACTTTTTAGACGTAGATAACAGACAATATTTTTGTTAGTTTAAATCTAATTAAATTAAATTTGACATAGATATTGTTAGTAGGGCAGTTAGTTCATAAACAAGTCGTGATATATTTCTAATATAAACATAAGTATGGTAATGAAGGAATGCATTAGTAATATCAGAACATGTGAAAGTCGGAAGCTGATATTGTGTCTGCGAGTTCTATATCGAGTTCGACTTACAGATCTGCAACTGTTATATTAAAATAGTGTTGTCAACTAAACACGATAATTAAAAGTATTACTATAAAAAAGCTAAATAAAAAAAATGACTTAGAAACAGCTTATGTTTTATTTACTGAAACATTTTTTCTCCTTAACCTATTTACTAAACAGTACCTACGTAGTGAAGTACACATCGATGTATATACTTACTTATATAAAATATTTATGTAATTTGAATACTTTAAGATCTATTATCCAAAGTTGTTGGTAAAGGAATAATGGTACTGGCATTCATATATTTAAATTTAGATTCTGTTGTTGTGTCTGACAGTTCGCAAGATGGCGACACAATGGCTGAGGAGCCTACCCGTCGGGATCATCACCGGGCATTCTGCAGAACTTATGAATAAGCATAGCTCATTCCGCGATGACAGGGCTGACAGATGCAAGTGACGTGATGGATGACCGATTAATGTTATAAACGCTGTTTATGATGAATGGATGTCTAAAATCTCTAATACTTAAAAAATTGCTGCCGCTTAAAAAAAAACAATAAACGTTACATTTTGGTCCGAGTCACATTATCTAAGAAAGTTTGTATAAAATTTATTTCAAAATTCTTTGTATAAAAAGAACGCGAATGAAAAATTTAACAAAGTTCTCTTAAATAATTAAGTAATGCCAACAAAAGTTACATTTAAACTATTAAAACTTTCGTGAGACATTTCACTATACCAGTCGGTACTGTCACCGTGTTGCACGTGAGTTAAGCCGTTTTATAAAAAGTTACATTCGTAAACGTTGCCTCAGGACTATCGAACATGTCGTAGGCGTTACCACTATAATATTGTAAACCTACTAAAAATATCCGATACTCATGATTTTCGAGGAAACAGTATTTCTGTTACTAGAGCTAAAGTTAACCGTATGATCGAGCTTTGCGTCTTAGCCATGACTCAATTCAATTCGACTTACATATCACGTAATTATTTTACGACACTTACGCCACTGGTCCACTGAGCCAGCGTCACGGTCAATTTTAGAAATATACATTTATATGACACACTAAATGTCATCATGAAGAAATTATCGAATCAATTGAAAACGGAAACATCTAATTTTTTAGACTGTACGAAAAATTCCCACATAATTTTTTTTTATAAGATTATCTTTGATTCAAGATGATTCATGGAGCGCAAAAAAATACTAAACCAACTAATAGTGTTTTAAATAATTTCAAAATAAAACATTTTTTTACGTCAAAGATATTGCTTGTTCCGGTGGTAACTCTATCTCAATGTCTTAAATCAAATGGCAAGTATGAAATGATTAAGCCATTACGTGGATCAGAAACGCGTTTGGAGTGCTTTATAAATAATTACACGACCCACATTCCGCGGGGTTTATTGGTTTGTATGATGTAATGATGCACTAGAGCTTTGAACTTCTAACATACCTCACATTACTTCGTATACTTTCACGTTAAAATGTCTCAAAGAAGAAAGCAAAATAGTGAGAATTTTGAGTTACTCTGAGTTTCCTCTAATATATTACTTTGAGAAAGTAATCGTCATTCTTTATGAAAAGTCACAGATAACGTTTATTAACAGAATTGCTTCTGCAGTGGATCTTCCCGGTTAGTACATATATCTTGCTAAGTGTAGTTATGCGTGAAGCGATCAACCATACCATACTGTTTATAAATCAATATAGAAGTCGCTACGCCGTAAAAATTAATTAATAGACTGTTTGTTCCTTAAGATTGTCTTATATTTATGCAAAATTTCATAGGGATCCATTTAGTCGTTTTACATGATAACTGACATGCATTCATCTATATCTAAACTTTTGCATTTGTAATGTTAGTAAGATCTTTACAATCATTAATCACACTCAATATATTTATTGCTGGTAATTAAAAGAGAGTAATCGTCTTGTGGTTCACGCGTAACACGGTGCTCCTTCAGTGATTGAAAAAGCTCTTAAATATACTAAATGAACTGTGTTGGCGCGTAGCCTAGCCGATGTAGCCATAAATACTGACCGACTGAAGTTTTATTCCCCCTTAATTACCACTCACAGCTGCTGCTACGCAGAGAGATTAAATTCCAATGTTTTAATGAAGAAAGAAATTAATTATGTATTACGACTTAATGAATTCTTAGGCGTATCTTTATATAAAACTTTGTAATAATTTTTCAATATGTTAGTGTTGTTCTCAATTTTTTTTTAATCTATTATTGGGTTTTGAGTGTATCGCTAGTTTTAAAATATTGCTAATCTTGTATATATGTACAAAATCTCGTAAAACTATGTATATAATTACATGTTATTGTGCACACGTTACACGGACCTGTGACGTCATCGTGTAGGTCACCTAATTCTAATTTAAATATATTCGTCATCAACAATAAAGTTGATTAGTAATAAAGGCCATAGGTTTATTGCATGCTACGAATTGTGGTGAGTAACTGCCTACGTGACTTGGTTTAAAGAGTTATTAAAATTTATACTACATATGCAATGAACTACATGCAGCGTTCTCTTCTTCAACTCTAAGTAGAGTTACAAAACAACCCAAAGTAAGGTAATACATTGGACATTGTTAAAAACATAATATCCCAATTTATATATTTTATATTAGCTGACTTTTGTTAATTTATTAATATTTATTGTAAGATTTAACTAAGCTCTAGACTTGTGATAAGTTATGGACTTAAGACAATGGCGAAAAGCGCGATTCGAACTCTCCACCACGTGATCGGAAATCTGTACCCTTAACATATCATATATTTATCATAATGCTTTACTTGAAGAGCGAATTTTACTATTTGTAAGACATTTTTTAATAATTAAACTTTTAAACAATTCCTAGTTACCATGTTTTCTTTAACCACAATTTATAAATATCGTTTATTTGCTCTGAAAGTATAAAATAATGCATGTTAAGTTAGGTCCAGGCGGCGGGAATGTAAACAAATAATTTGAGTTTAGAAAGCGATCGATGGACGAGTAACATTTGCGTTTATTTATAGACGGGGAACGTGAGCTTTTCTCGGGACGCCGGAGCTTTGATTCGCCGAATTACTAACGCGGCTTAACACTGGATTTAAATCTAAATTTGTTCAGTGAATGTTGTTGTAACTATTTTGGGGTGGACGAAAATGATAATCTGTATCCGCTCTTATCATATACTTAATATAGCTACCTCGGTGTTGTTCAATCGATGTGCCTAAAATATAAGAACAAAAAAGTATAGTTCAAAGCTAAAAATAAAATATTTACAAATTTCAAGTAGGTGTCAAACTTCACACGTAGAGCGTATTGTCTAGTCTCGTCATTCAAATGAAAAGGCAAATAGATTCGTTGGAACCAAAGACTTTCAAATATAATGTGTATAGACGGGACATTTCCATTATAACAGTTTAAGTATTAGCACATCAAATTAATTAATTTCTTATTAAGTAATCATCTGATAAATGACATAAACGATGACTTAAATATTACGGGATCTGAAATGCATGATTTGAATAGTATATAACCATTCCTATGTGGGTTGGATTTGATACAAATTCTGTATTTGTACCAAGGCTTTTATTTTATTTTGTAATTCTCTTTAACAGCATATAGAGCTAATTTCAATTTTGAAGAATGGTTTTTAAATATGCTAATGCAACGATCAATCCTTTAGACTAAACATTTTCGTTTAAATGTCCGGTCTTGATATTTCACATGTCTATGGTTTCGAACCATAGACACAAAAAATGTTTAGACGTAATTGTGCTCGTAAATTGATACACCAATGTCGGCCGCCGCTCGATATTTCACAAAAAAGTGCAGAAATGTATTCCAAACACGTGAGCTTGCGGCGATTTATGCATTCTAATTGCCGTGAATCACACAGACGCATGTCACGATGTTTTTTTTAATTGAGTTGGTGATACATTTATACACGCGTATTAAGTCACAATAATTAAAAATAAATTAAAGCCGTTTACTTACATTTGTGTCATAATTAAAAATATATTAATTTGTTCTTTTTGAATTCGTAATTTGAAATAAAATAATACAATAGCATCTCATGCGGCCGCGGCGTCACGGGGCAGTCTAATCCGGAGTGACGTCACCGGATTAGGTCACGGTCACACGACAGGTTTATTTCTGTGTGTTTCACAACTCCGGGCGTCAACTTCGAATATAGTACTTATTATGAATTATTTAAAATAAATCATTCTTAATTACGACCGAGCAGCTGTTTACTTTTAATGTGATATATTAACTTTACTATAAAAGAGCTTTTTTTAATTACTGTGACCTCCTGATATTTAAGCAAAAGGAAAAGGCAAGTAATTTAATTATATTTTTTTTCTTTTAATATGACAAAGAAAATTATTGTCAACATTAAACGTTTATGTTAATTAATTATAAATTAAGTTTGTACGTATAATATTCATAAATGAACGTAAAGCTACTCATTCCTAAAATAACCTTTTAAATTACCAAGAAGCCTCTTAGCATCAGGTGTATAACGACAAAATGATTAAACGTTTGCCGTTATTTTTCGGCAATATTAAATGTAAAATGGAATAAATTATGACAGAAAAATAATAAAAAATATTGTTGGCAATCTAATACGTTAAATATTTTTCCAAATAAAATAAACTCAAAGATAAAAATGTTACGCACCGTTATTTTATTAATAAATATTCGTAACATATTAAACATAAATATTATATAGATATGACTATAAAATAAAACCAGAATCCAATTATTTTACTGCTACTTAATATTTAATGCATTCCAGAACAGTTTATTTCAAAGGTTGTATAAATATGATTATATCATAAATTCCCAATTTATAAAATTTATGGAGGGAATTCATATCAAATACTAGCTTTTTCCCGCGACTTTGTTTGCGCGGATTTAAAGACTATGATAGAATATTTGGTTGAGATTACAAACATTCTATCATCCATCCAAACGTAGAAAGTACGAAGAAGAATGATGAATTAAATTTTTCACTTAAACCAAAACTATTAAATAAATTACAGAGATAGAATAACTGCGTGTAATAAGAAACCATTTCGCAAAGGAAATATGAAACCGTACTAAATGATGTAGAGTAGTAAATAATTTCCTGTGGTCATCACACTTTGCGTACAATTACAGTAAATCATTATAAATACATAACATTACAAACGCGTTAAAATAATAACGCAAATTTTGTTATATTAAAGTTACAACTGGTTTCCCGAAAGCAATTAGAAAAATCGTTACAAATTACAGTCACATAATTACTCTAAAGTAAACTCCAATACGTAGTCTATCTCTTTCCCTCGATATTATATATGTATCTTTTGTCTCATGCGTGTAACGAAATGTACGTAAACAGGAAATGAATTTCAAACAAACTTTGGACTCGTTTGGAAAATAAAATTACAACCTTAGGGGATATGGACTAGTTACTAATCGTAACATAATGGAGCACTAATGTCTTGTTAATTAGAGTAGGCAATAAAACAAGAAAACGGAACGTGACAACCCTATAAAAGGCACTAAACGACACGCTGTGATCTGAACTCGATGACGCGTCCATTTAGCTTTCACTCTTAATTATCTTTTATTACTGTCGTAGGTTTCTACTAAGTTACAAAAATTTACATCAAAGTGTTAAAAGATATATAAAATTAGCATCACGCCTACAATATTGTATTTTTTTTCTAAATGTATGCGGGTTTGTATCTGTGTCAATTCAGCTGTGTCCTCCTCCCTGTCGCCTCGTAGCAAAAGTTAAACAATTGTTTTTGAGCAAAATCAGTACGAATCCAAAATATTTGATTTGAATCTATAATAGTAATAAACCGTTCTCCGCCGGCTATATCGGTTATTAATTAATAATTATACTAACGTGACATCTTTCGTTAGCAATAAAATTATTAAAGAGCTATAGAAATGGTTGAATTTCGGTTTAATTTAGTAAAAATTCTTAATTAACACCAAAAGACAAAACGTCGCCAAGTAAGACCGAGTCATAAGCTATCGAAAATCCATCCAACCAATGTTTTGAACATAGTTTATCCATTAATAATTAACCGGAACTGACACTTGACTAATTGATTTGACATAATCGTGGACACGTGTCAAAATTACAGATAATTGCTAATCGACGAAGAAACAATGACTAACTAATATCAAGGATTTTTAGTTCATATGCTGTGATGTTAAAGTTTAAATTTGCGTGTTCCGTTTTTAATGATGGCCTCGATGTCAACAGTTCATGCGAATGTCTCCTTGATACTTGTAAAAATGTTTGTTTGAATAATTACCATGATATAAGAAGCCTTTTAGGATCGCGCGTGGGCGGCGGTTACGTGGGCTAAGACAATAGACCTAATATAATAAATAAGTCTCGTGAATATAACTCTGATATACGTTACAAGATTGATTCAAGCAAGAAAAGATTTTTTGAGTCTTTTGTTACCTTTTAAAAAAATGTTAATGTGACATCCAGGTTCGGTATAACTAGTTTTTTAGCGTGTTGGACATAGGCCTTCCCCAATGTATTCCACAGTATGCGGTCCTCCGCCTTCCGCATCCAACGACTCCCTGCCGTCCGCACAGCAGTAACGTAACGTATACAGCCATAGTTATCGCTTATTGTTTTAACAGTCCTTTAGTGTAGTTACTTAATGTGCTGGATTTAGAGCTATCATCGATACAAGAAGTGTTTCCATTATGTTTCCTGGCAGCAAATTACGAATAAGTATTTGCTTGGTAAACTGTAGTCATGTCTGTGAATGCGTCTCTTCCCAGGAGCTGCGTTGTGTTGACACAGATGGTCTTTTGTTGGATAAATAAAAATGTTTCGCTGCGACTCGCGCCGGCACAATGGACACTTTTGAATATTCAGCGCGTACTTTCTTGTCTGAGGCGTTCACAATTCGGAATTTCGTGTCGAAATCGGTAGTTCTCTTCGGTCGAGAACAATTTTAGTTCGGATCTGGGAAATTCTGTTCAAAATTCTAATGCAGTCAGTCCCGAACCACTTTGTAAAAAAATATTAAGTTTCGAAGCTACCGCGGTAGAATAAAGGGGTTTTAGATGCAATATAATACGCGTTTTATAATCTTTTGACAAAATGAATTAAATAAGTTAAGAAATGTTAGAAATATAAGTCCAAGCAAAACAGTGAGATAGTTGTGACATAAAATAAACTCTCTTCACGAAAAATTGGGTAACACGCAAGCGATTGTGTAAAGGAAATGTAACAAAAGCGTGACGTCATCGCATTACGATTTTCGGCGACGACGACGTCACCAGCCGCCAGTTATTCCGCCAAGAGCAATTAAACGTGTCTGCGCACGTACACAGACACACAGCCACACGGCATGTATACTCGGAACAAACCGTTGGGCCGATTGCTTTGTAAACGTCGCCCCATGAAATGAGCACAGGGCCTGTGCCATCGTAAATCTAGCCTGTGACATTATTCCGACCACAATTAGGGCATGGTACAAGTAACGAGAGAATTTTTAACCATTAATTATTTTTGTTTTTTCTTTTCTATAGTGTTTGTCACCAATAAAGTAATCCATAAAGGTCGAAAATAGATAGACAGGTACAAGTGTTACAACCAAGATTTATAAGACAACAACGAATGCAGGGTTATAAGACCTTGTAAGCACATTCTTAAATTACTGAGACGATATAACAAATAAAAATACAATACAGATCAAGTAGACAAAATGTCCTAATGTAAAATATTATTGGTGTTTTATATTCCGCTTTTTACTATTCTTTACCGCTTGCAACCTGTGAATTGTACTCGACCGTACTTTCACGAGACAGTTTTGCGGAATGATCTCATCCAACCTTGGGGTGCATCCACTGTTGCGCGCGTCCAATAAAGCGTAACCATTTTTGTACACAAACATAACACAGTGGAGGTCAAATATCGTCGTTTGCCACCAAACTGTAATTCATTACATTTATAGTCATGAACATGAGTCATTAACATAAATATTAAATATATATTTATAAATGAATACAGTTGTTGACAGCATACAAAAGTTATTCTAAATTCTGATTAGTTCTAGACTATTACAGCATGGTCGCGTGTAATATTATAATGCTCTTTTTCCGACACGTTTCTACTTCTGTTTCTGTTTATTTTTATGGCACCAACACCAAAAGCTGTCAACATACTTTTGAATGTGTGTTCTGAAATATTTAGAATACGACTAAAAGTGTAGCCTTATTGGATGTAAGTTAAACTTAGATAAACAATAAATTTAACAATAACTTTACGTTAAAAATCTTCTATCGCACATTAGAAGCTCTAAGCTTAAATAACCCGATAAAACTTCATCACACAAATACAATCTTTGGTAGTCTCATTACAAGTTGATTGTTAGTTAAAGATCTTATTGTAACGGTTATCTACAATGAGTAAGCAATTCGGAGCAAGCTTCTGATGCTATTGTTTTTATTGATGTTTTATTTTTAAATATATCGATATCGATTGATCGATTTGCTCGTGTCAATGGCGCTCATTATAGTTTTACAGTGTAAAAAATCTTATTGGGATTTTATTTCTTGCTGCATTACGTAGTAAAGACGTAAGATGCAATCACGCGTCGTCGTAAAGGTTATTGCCACTGCTTTTTATACTATAAATTTAGATTATGATTTCTATAACAAAATTACAAATCTATTTAAATGTTTTCTTTATAATGTTCCGGTGTTAATTTGCATGTTAACTAGTATAGGCATACTCTTTGATGACCTTATGCTTTTTTAGATTGAAGACTTAGGAATCGGAAGTAGTTTGGGTATCCTGATCGTCTTCAAAGATAAGTACAAAGAATGTAGGGAGGTTCTATATTTTCGCAATTTAGTTAGAAACCGGACTGACGATAATTCGGTAAGAATTTCACAATAACTTCAATTCGTTACACTTTAATTTCCTATTAGCACACTTACGAATTACAGAAATCGTCTTAGGAGCACAGCACATATGAAAGTTGTCACGCAGCCGTGACCCGGTACTGGCTTGTAATCGTCTTAAGCCATAAATCGTACCGGCCGCCGACAAAACTTAATAATACAACGTACAACGTTTACTAAAGCTTGCAGCAGCACTGCGAAAAATAAGTCCAACTAACTAAAACTTATACGACAAAAAAAAAACATTTTTCTTAACACACTAGGTATTACATATAATAATCCTTGTATGTGCCCTTAACACGCATACCGTGGTAAACAAAACACTTATGTAATTTAAACGCAAATTGCATATGATCTCGACAGTTCCTATCTAAACTTAAGTAACTACAAAAGCCAAATTTCACAGGAGAACCTAAAACGGTATTTAGGTATTTTCCATTAACTTTTCACATCTTTATGTTACGTCATACTAAACGAGATAAAAAAGGATTTTGAGCATAAACGTCGATATCTGAATATCTTATATATGTAAAATATGATTTGTTGATATACAGTTACCGATGACTTGAAGAACATTGTGGTAAGCGCAGGCGCATGTGTTGACATCATTAGATTAAAGAATAGACATCGTTCGTATTTAAATTAAGTATATCGTATTTCATTCGAATGAGTTTATCGTGTTTGACTATAGCTAGTACCGCTATGGACGCCGCTGCCCGCGAACAAGATGAATCGATGAAACATTGATGTTTCATATAACGACAGCTTTCAAATCAGGGTTGGCAGAAATAAGACAATTCAACATGATTCTACATATTTGTAATGAACGGAAAAGAAATGAAGAAATTCATTTCTTCAAGTGTTCAAATTAAATAACAATTCAGTTACGGTAAACAATAATGTAATGTTTTAGGTATTTGAAAAAAATGTCTTCAGAAATCTATCGATAAATATCTGTTAGCAATACGTTTGAGAATTTAAATGTACACGGAATTTCGCGGCAGCGTATATCGGATTTGGATTGCAAATATGGGTAAATCCTCGGGTACCGATATCGGAACCGAATATAAAATTACACGCCTCGACATTCGGAATAGCACATTTATACGGGTCTGTGTAATATGTACATCTGTTTTTAAATAACATATATCGATGTTCACTGAAAACCCTTACCTTAACGAGAATCGCGAAACACTTTAAATCGTACTGCGAATTGGAATGACGTTCTGAGAAATCAGTAATAACTTAAAACTGAATCTCTTGAGAGTAAATGACTTGTGATAAAACATTCATCCTATAGAATATTTGTTTTAAAATTTATTTGAAGCTACCATAATTATAAACTACAGATGTCCATCTATTGAAATTAACTTACATTTTCCCTTTATTATGTTCACTGTATTTAACCAGTATCGACGACTGAACTTATGAGTCAACAGTTTTAATTTTCTTACCTGAAATAAAAAAAAAAAAATTTAAATTAGTACAGTTAAACATAGATAATGTTTCATTAATTCATTAAACATTCTTAAATTGAAGTGTAATTCAAGTTATAAACTGGACTTAAGTTGGGAATTAAAATGGAAAGTAAAGTTTTAATGTTTCTTCATATGCAATTTATTAAAGTAACGTCAGATGCCGTTCCTTCGTCAAATTATACAAAGGAAATATCAGACAGGTCATTAAAAGATTGGAGTCGTGCGGAGATTTGCACGCGAACATGTTGTCGTTTTAATTATATTTACAACTGACCAGAGCTGGCGAACTTGAATTATCATACATTGAAGTTTTTCTTTTATTTTTCTTAATTTATCATTTATTGATTAAAATATAGGATTAAAACATTCGACAATCGCAATCATACTTTTGAGAATTCAAATAAAAAAATCGTATATGTTTCGATGCTGCTTTTTTATAAGACAAGGAGAAAACGAGCGGCGGGATCAGGTGGTGATCATCGACGCTCAGACATCCTTTCATTTGTCACATAATTTGTCTACTGAACAAAGCAGATATTGTTTTACTTTAAAAGTAGTAAAAACACACGTTGCCTGCAGTTGCAATAACCGGTAACAGGAAATTGCTTTATAATATAAAAATACGATTGAGATTAACCGTTCGGGTACGTTCCAGTAACACATATAGTGACGTCCGAAATAACCTGCATGAATGGACGAGGTATTACGGTCGCCTGTCGTTGCAGAGATTTACTCGACGAACAGACGAAGTCATTTTTGCTGGAAACCTTTTATTTAACACAAGAACTCCACTTAAAGCGATAAATAACAATTGACGACGCTACATCAACATTCGATGTCCACGATTACGAAAAGAGGCTAATTAGGTAGCTTTGGTAATTAAAAAAAAAAAATCGTTCGCAAAGTTCTAGCTTTTAAAACGTATAAGTAGTTCTTAGAGTACTCGTACAATGAGAGCGTTTGACATTGTATGGATGTGAACTTGAACATTTCAAATTCAATGTTTTATGAACGGCAGCCTCATTTGAATTCGGTTTCCATTTTCGTCCGGGATTGGGTGTAGGGGATCGTACGACATTGAGGTTATTTCCATGATTCTTCAATGACATACCGATCTCCAGACTCTGTGTGATGTCTAATGCAACTTGCCAGTTCTAATAGCAGAATTGTAGTATTATTGTCTTAAGAGTGATTTTTTGTCAGAAGTACAATTTTGCTAAATAACAAGTGTGGCGCAGCGAATTGATGTGGTCTTTGGTACAATAAAAGTCTTTACTTTTTTCAATCCCGCATCATCTCTGATGATCATCTTCTATGGTCCTGATTTTGAAGCTCCTTTAATTCTTTTATGAACTCGTTTATTTAACGATGCCTGAGATGGTTAACTAGGCGTCGATCAATTTGCCGTCCTAACTATGGGTCATTTTAAGTAGCCAAGCCGGCGGTGACAGAGTCCGTGCTTTTATATGTCCAAAGCTATTGAGCTCGGCTACAAGATTATCGCATTATTTCTTCTATAGTCTGCCGATTGCTACATAGCTAGACCATAGCTTGGTATAATATGTTAAAAGATCAAGAGCATAAAATATTACAGGATCAAAGAGTACATTAATTTTCCAACAACGCCTACCCCTTTGATGTTTTATTACTTGAGGAAACAATGGGATTCGAGTCTCGGGACACCGTGGTGTTGTTGTGGCACTTTAACGCCGCCATCTTACTATTTTTGGCGCCAAAGTTACCGCGCTGAGTCCCGCGCGTGTAATTTATGTGCGGTTTTCAGATAAACATCTTGCTTTATGAAGTTCTTAGCATTGCTTAAGATAAATAACTTCACCGTAAATGGGCGGGTTTCGGTATTTACATTCTTAACAATTTAAACTGATGACACGAAACCTCTGACTTTTAAAATCAGTTCTGTTGTCAATGTGGGCGTTCTGTTCGACCATATGCGGTAATAATGACAAGTGTTGTTTTCTTAATTGACATGACAAAAGTTGTTTCAATGCCTTCGTATTTTTTATTGAGTAGCTCATTAATAGTGATGAATAATCCTATATATAAAAATTATATAGGGAACTATTTGTTTGTTGCAGTGATAGGTAATTGCGAGCAAGCGTTGGAAACCGGTAGAATGCAAAGACAGCCACTTACACATGTACAGTATATCGAGCAGCAATCGACGCGTACATAAAACCGATATTGCCTACAGCTCCGCTTGGGTTCGTTCAACTTTTTATGCATTGCAGTGTGAGCGCTTTGGCAATCGTAAGAATGACATTTTAAGTGTACAGCGGGCGGCGGGAGGCGAGCGGCGCGGCGTTACGCGCTAGGCAATAATCGAATAATACACGTCGCAAAAGTTCAAGAGTCAATTTCAACGTGTATAAATAACAACTCGGTGTTGGCCAGCGAAGGGCTTTTAAATTTTATTACCGTGAGCGGGACTTTTACGAGCTTATCGACTTGATTTCAGACCGAACGAATGTGTGCTGATAGGCGATATCGCAAAGTTGGTAAAAGGATTTTGGGAATGTTGGGTTAAAAAAAAAATAGAAAAGTATTCTTAAACCATTTTAAATAAGTCTTTAGTAATTCATTCTTGAATAGCCGATTGAAACAATGTGTCACCAACGGTCATCTGATTTTATATTTTTATTGCGCAGCTGAATTTTGCAATTTCTGATACAATAATTTATTAGTGTAATGAACGTCTACAAGCTAGTATAAAATCGCATTTGTAAGTCTAAATACTGGAAAATACTTGCCAGTAGTACTTAATAAATGTCTAAGATAATACTTATTTTTTAAAAAAGTGAATTTTTAAGTTTCATTGCAACATAGTCCCCAGTTAGTAGTACGTCTGTTAACGGGATCAATTGATATACGACCGCCCTTGTCAAGTGTCGGGGACAGAGCCATAACCTGACCCATATTGATATTACAAGCGAAAAAGCAATTACGTACACTATATAAATATAGATCATTCTAATATCGAGCTTGAAATTTATTTGTTTTTTATTACTCGCCAATTGAATTGCTCTTTGATTTAGATAAATGGGATTCGTTTAAATTTATCGATCTCGCAATACTTTTAGACTTAGTTAGAAACATTTATACGTTGACTTAGTGGGCAGGGCTGGAGTCGAACACTTGACGGTTGCATCGTTTGCTAAACATGGACCGAATGGGTTGGTAGTTTTCAAGTGCATATCAAAGCGAAGAGTGACCAATCTATGTTGAAAAGTTGGCCAAATGTTTGCCGTACGACTGACCCATTTGATTTTTCATAGTTTACGGTTATTAAAACTGGTAGTATCTAGTTACAATTGCATTAGCCGTACACAGTTGTAGTCGACATACATTTGCGACTCAAATAGTTTATAGCTGTGCTATTTTGTGTAATTACAAACGTAGTTCTCGTTTTCATATTAGAAAGAATATTGTGATGTTTATCATCGCATTGTTGGCTGGAGTAGTTAAACCCGCCGCCATTTTGTTGTATTCATTTCACTTATATTATTTATTACATTTATGTATAATGTAACTTATTAAATTAAATAAGCTGTAAAGTAAGTCTTCGTGTAAAATAATATATACTAATTATAATCATTTACATATTGTATGACGGCAAATCAACCGTTTGACAGATGCGAGATTTTTTGCTCGAGCCGTGTGCTGCCGTAAATCATGGCCATTCATTTGGCTGATCGTTAACGTGTTTGTGAATGAATTTTGATGCGCGTGTCATCCGAGACACATTAGACAGTCGCCGGCCGGCGCGAGTGCACGGTACACTTTTTGCTTCGATAATCCAAAGCAGAGCCAGATGTTTCAAGTACCGACAATTTTTTTTTAATAAATAACCTTGTCCCGCGTGTTTCTACTTTCATCAAAGTGTTGACGAATAAAAACTACAATGTATGTTTAGAATTCGGAAAGCAATTAATAATATCATATTTCATTCGCTTAATTGACAAAAACTGGTAATATTCGTGTTTTGTTCATTATGTTTTTTTTAACATTCGCCTCAATTAAAATATTCTGTTTTTGTTTTTCATTTAATAAAAAAAATGTTAGCAGTTTTTTTTGTCAATTTAGTAATATTTCGTGTACTATTCCAACTAAGCTCTGGGATTGTTCTAATTTACAGTTTATGATAATACTCGACTGGCGAGATCTGTCCCCTCATCTACGTTATCGGAAATCTGTATCCTTAAACTTTACGCTATTGGTACATGTATCGTAATAACACAATGGACATTATCGAAACAGGCACACGTCGACTGCACTTCCTTGTTTTTAGAGTCGCGATGTCGCGAGATGTTTAAACTGTATAAATCAATGTCGTAGATCAATTAGTTTGACAAGCGCGCCGGCGCAGTAATTGGAGGTTTTTATTTCGGACATTTCGTTGGCCAAACACGCCCGAAAGGCGGGCAGCCTGACCCTGGCACGAATTGATGCCCATCACTATTCCGTTAGTACCCTGCAGCTTGTACACATTACAACAAAGATAAAAATTCAGATGATCTCATAAATTAACACTTTTTTATATCGAACAGAAAAATGGTAATGAAATAGTTTTTTCCTCTTAAAAAAACTTATTGTGTATGGAGCATATCTTTCATTCTCAATGTCAATCTATTTAAATAACAAATCAGTCTGGTCTTTTATATAGGTAAATTATACAATGCATTCTTTGTTAAAATGTTCCCGATTAGGTAAACTAAATATCTCTGTTCGCCAGTTAAACAAAATCATAACATGCACGGGAGACATAAGTCCGCGACGATAATGCTATTGTTGGTAGACGACTGATACTAAGCCAAGGTTTATGAATAACGACACAAGGAACTATAGTCTTAATTGTACAGGCACTGGTATCAAAATCCGATGAACAAATATGTTACATATAACGTTTTAATTCAGGTTGTAAGTGCTCGTTTTCATAAGACCAGGTTTGCAGTATCTAAATAATTCTGGTCACGTTACGCCTCATTATGTTGTGGTTAGCTAACTTGTCAGAGATTTTGTATGTTTCAGAGGTGACACGACATACGCGTTTGATGATATAAATAAAAAGACCGATGACTTTTACTTCGTTAGGGCTGAGACATCTGATACGAGAGACGCCTCCACTGACTAACGAACTTTACGTAAACATACTCTCCCTGCTTTTATCGTTTCTTTTACAGCAAAACAACATAGCCAACATGTTACTCTCGGGTTTACTTTGAAGGGAACAAGGGAATTTATACACGAATTCGTTAATTTAAATGGCCGCTGATTCATTACTTCGTAAAAATTGAACAATGAACTCACTTGATATCAATTACAATTAAAAAATAAATTGGCTATATCTGAAATCCAAGGAAGTGTTATTAGCCGACCACCCATATGAGCGATGAATTACGCAACATCTTAAATTAATAGCTGTCCATTCATATTAATTTGTCCTTAGTGAGAATTTACATAGTACTCTGACTGTAAGAAATCTTCGCGTGCCACGTCAAGACGTGAATATTCTAATTTCGTCGGTGACATGGCACCGCTCGCTATGGTCGCACGATTGTGTCGCAAGTGTGAAATTGATTCACACACGGTTTTCCGAGCCGTTGACGACGACCGATAAAACCCATTTGCTATCGCTGGCTGAGCGACGTCAACACGAACTATTTAATATAATTTAAGTTAGCCTTAAACCGTGGCAATGGGCGGGACGAGTGTTGAGCTGCGGCACACATAGAGAAATAAGTATTCTGAAGGATTAAGATTTGAGATCACTTCTTAGAAAATACTTTATGTTATTCTTTTTCGATCCAGACGATGATGACGATAAGACTGAATATGATCAAGAGCTTGCATTGAATTGCAAATAGAGTTTTTTTACTAACGGTAGCGTTTAAGATATTAGGATCTTACCTCTGCTTCACTAGGTAGTATTGTAATTTGATATGAAACGAACTATAGAAATATGTTGTCACACAAACAACCAATTTTATCTCCATTGTACAATGAGCCTCGAAATGCAATTTCTTCCCTGTAACAGTCGAGCGCTCCGGCCGTTGTTCCTTGAACGTACGGCTATCAAGATCAAAATTACGATAACCGCCCACAGTTGCATAAATCACATTAAAAATTTGCGTGTGCACTCCTTGCGACGTGTGCCGCATACGCAAAACAAGGACCAATGAGATGGAAGACTTGAACAATTTCTTTGCCTTGGTACACATTGCATTGAAACTGCTTACAAAAATGTGCGATGATTACTTTTCAAGTTAAATATTAACCGATATTCGGATGCTAATACTTAAAAGGGTGTTAATTTCACAGCATACTGTGGAATCTGACAGTGAATACATTGAATTATTTAATCTGTTAACAAAAACAAATTATGTCATGTCATTGACGCTTCGATGCTTCCTAATTCTCTTATGTCAATTGTAGTAGGTCTTTAAATTATTTTTTTTCGCTACGAGTTGTCAGTGAATTAAAATCTTTGTCAAACACAATTACGACTGATGTAGATGTGTCATATTCAATAGTGTCAAGGTTGACACGAATTGTTACGCGTGTTCTACTTAAAATAATTAACTTAAAAAGTTGTAGAACTGACCAATTGATTGCTACAGGACTTGCCTTAATGTCTTAATTCCGCGTAGTGGGGCAGAGAGCGTGTACAGTTCACTGCCATCTCCTCTATCCTGGATTCTGCTTGTTGTTGATTGTTCCGTGACTATTGTTAAAACTGCAAAAACATCAGGATTTAAGGAATTCAAACAGGCGGTTTGCAAATCGACTTATGAAATCAGAACTAAGAATCATCTACAGTATGTTAGCATACTCTATAAACTTTGATAAAAACTTTTTTCAGAAAGAATAACAGATCCATTTATCTTTATTTTCCACGAATGCGTCTGATGATTATGTTTCTAATAATGATCACAGAAGATCGTGAGATGAATTATTGATGGCAGAGTGATTGTAAAGGTAGAGGAAGACCGAAGGTGGATTGTGTGAAAGGGGATATGTGTGAGTTCAGATATGAGATGTATGGAAAACTGCATACTCTGCTGACCCTCTTTAGGAAAAAGGGCAAGTTGAT
>JAODUI010000029.1:894536-932437 GCA_027563995.1 Papilio gigon
ATGAATTATTGATGGCAGATCAACCTATACCTTCGCAATGTTTCCTCGGTTCTAAGAATTGTTCATTGTCGTTGTATTCTTATGTTCCTACAATTTAATTCATTACTATTATAAGACGTACTAACACTAATATACTTTACGAGTCATCTCAGCTTTACTTTGTGCTCCTTCTAATTCATGTGCATAGAAGTTGTCACAAATGAGAAGCACCATTTAAAGATAACGTAATAATACATTAGTATTAAAACATTGTTAACAACAATACTTAATAATAGAAATATTGGTTAAGTTACTAATTTATATGTCACGCTTGCTTTCAACTGTGTGAATTTGTGTATGACCGAAGAAAGAAATGATTATGAGAATGTGAAAGTTTAGATGCATGTTTGTCTAGATAACATTGCACATAGCAATATATTACTATCTGGAACATTTAGGCTAAACATTAATTTTCCTTTTTTTAATTCAGCGCGGTCCAAGTTGAATAAAAGTAAGATATATATAGTTTGGAGTTGTGGCTAACGATATGATACATTTTCGTCTAGCAATAAAAAATAACTAGCATACCTTGTAGCGCCAATAACCTAATAGTTAAGGGTACGGACGTCCGATCTAGCGGTCGTGGGTTCGTATCCCGCCATTCGACTGATGGGAACCATATCATAACACAAGTATTTTCAAGCTTACCTAATGGTTACAAGAAATATTAGTAAATTAACAAAAAATTTACGAGTATTATAATTAGAAATACAGTATTATATATTACATATACTGTATATAGACGTTTTAGCTCATATTTACGTTAAAACGATCAATTATGTCTCTTTTAAATTCAACAAATTCAAAACTGCAGTACTTTAGTTTCAGCATTCAACGCAACTGAATAGTTTTGATTTATGTTACACTTTATAAACATGTTCGCGACTCGCGTGCTCCATACATCAAGTATCAAGAGTAAATGGATTTCAGTACATGTATCGTGTACGTTGGTGCAGCGCCAGGCACGTTCTCTTGAATTTTTCATTTCAGAATTGAAATTCGGATGTACGAAGCGCTGCGGCAGAATAAACGGTACACGTCGCGCCGGAGACATATTTGATGTGATACCGCACACAGAAGTTTAAATTGTTTGAAATAAACTACCAAAATTCTATCTTGATAACATAGTGCAGACATGTAAAAGATTTTTACAGATGTATTTAAATTGAAATGTTCAAATAAGTCTATTGCCACAAATTCAAAATTGTAAAACAGGTGATTACCAATTGCGTGGGATAAATAATCGCCTTTTATAATTACTACCCACGTTTCCTAATAAAAATAACGCCATCTTTTGGCTTAGTGATGGCTCAATTAAGTTTTCACTCTATATTTGAGGTCTTTTATTTCGTCAGAACCTACAGACCATTGCTATGGCGATTCTATTGCAATAAACATAAACAACGATGAATCCCTATGGTGTCAAGTTTCAACCAGTTCCAACTAATTGAATAATAAATCAATAAGAAATGAGTAAATATTATATGTACGGGTACCGCCTAAGCGTTGTTTAGTCGTACGTCAAATAACTTATTGTTTTAGTATGCGTTTGGGGTTCCGAGAAGTTGGCGATATTCAAACAAAACTTATTATAATGGCCACCATGTCCCTAAGTTCGTACGAATCTGACCTTTGCGAAGGACAATATATGTTGGAACCAACATATTGATATTATATTAGTAATTAAAAATAAATTAAACCGATCAAAATATGATAACAGGTTAGAAGCTGTGGAAAATTGTGCTTATTTGTTTTATGCCATCTTGACGCCGATAGTTGCGCCTAGTGGCGAAAATTCGAATTTATAATAGAGATGTAATTAACTGTCAGTAACACAAAGAGTCTTTAAGTGGGAACATAGCAAAAGCCGTCATTTCCGTGCAGCATCTTGGCCATATCTACAGGAAGTCACAATGAAACAGACAAAGAAACATACACAAATATCCACGTAATTACTCTCTTATCATCATCATCGGCAAAGGCCCTCGTATGCACACTGCCCACTCTTTTATCAATTGAGATAAACGGAACCAATCCCGTGCTAAATTTTCTACTTCAATGTGTCTTGTTAGTTTTAAAATCGCGACGCCATCTCGCTCATGGGATGGGATGGTGTAGGAAATTCAATATCGACATACGCATTTATTAATAGAGAAATACATTCCAAGACAACGTCCGCAACCGGTACGTCCGCAGACTAGAAGACTTGGTCTAGAGTTTTTTTTTAATAACATTCTTGGATGATATGAAACGTAGATATTAATGGTATTCATTTAAATGTTAACTGGAATTGACTAAACCAGTAGTAACTTGAAATACACAGATCATTTATATCTTTGCGTTTGTAAATGAAATTATTCGAAATGCTTTTTGTATATGCAAATTATAAACGGTCGGTGTACACGCTTTTCCCGTGATATCGGTGGTCAAGTCGCAATTTTTTTTATGTTTTCTTTTTGTTATCTGTCAAATACATTTCATTTTCAAAACACAAACATACCGAGTTATAAACTTTACAAGTACAGCGACTATTAATTACTAATATATATAAATTACGATTTTCAAAATAGAATAGATCAACACCACCATCATCATCATCATCCTTTAGATATAATAGAATAGATGATACATACTAATTACTATTGTTTTCTTCGGTACGTTTCGAGCAGCTGCAGCATGTAAAAGCTTTCGTTTTAGAAAGCCGAGCTGCATCAAATGAAGATGAGGGACGGCCCGAGTTCAGCTTTCAAATATTAACGACTCAAACCTAGATTCTGGTTTTAGCGCCATCTAGAAAGTTAAATACGTTTTATTTTTTATTACCTTTGTGAGGTCGCTGTTATCTTTCAAAGTATAATTATGTCTTTGTACTAATTAGAGCCGCGGTTTAAATACTAATTTGTTAGTCAATTGGCATTTTATTATAACTTAATTTATCCGCCTATAGTTTTATTTCTACAAGAGGTCAATGAACTGGTTTCACCGACGAGATGACTTATGAAGAACATCCATCAGAAGTTTTAAGATAATGTAGAGGTAACGCTGATACTAAAATGAACTACAAACATTATCCTTTCATTTCCAGTCATATATCAATGTTATTTATTACATATGAGTGCGCAAAATCTTTTTGCACTGTAACACACCGCACACCTGACAGCTACGCTTAAACCGCAAGCTCCGGGAGCTATCATTACTTATGCACATTAGTGTTGTTCGATGACAGTGTAACGTTTCCTTTTCCTCAATTCGCGACTAACTTAATTCTTGCTGGTGTAAAACATTTGATTTAAGATATTCTATAATACCGTGATATCATCGGTAATTTAAAATGAATGAATTATACCTAAGTTGTGAATTATAGTCTGCATACGTATTCTTCAGTACGCCGATAACGTGAACTGATTTTTTTTTTATTAAATGTATAATATTTAAATATATATTAGCTCTACATTTATAGGAATATACAATTTTTAGTCTTGATTTAAAATACTTTTACATACTCCGATATCAGTATGTTGTATTCATTGAATTATTACATTATATATTTCTAAAATACAGAAATGTTATAATAAGATCACGGAATGTGCATAAATTAAATAACGAAATAGTGGCGAATTTAAAATATTAAATTATATGTAATATATAGATGTAACATTTCATATAATCGATAAAATCATGAAATCAAAAGTAGATTTTCGACTTGTAATTTTTTTATTGTAAATGACGACACTGACGAAATTTTTAAATCGACACTCTCAGCTGCGGAAACACTCATACATATATGAGTGCTAGAATTTCAGCAAAGAAATCACCGTGATGCAACTCGGGAACCACAGCAGTTTAGTAAAAAAAAACAGCTGTTATTCTAATTGCATGAAATATGAAAGTTTGAGACGATTTCTAATTGAAGAACTCTAAAAATATCGTCAAACTATTAAGTATGTAATATCGAAAATAATTGTGTAACAATTAAAATTAAAACCTGAGTCTCAATTTATGGAAGTACTCTACCGCAGGTGGAGCTGATACCTCGGCTTAAATATAATTAAGAAGTACCTACAAGTTATCATAGTAGGACACGATATATGGAGTGCAAGTACTAGTATGTACGAACAGTTTTGACCTTCAAAAATGTACAAAGAATTCGGTGAAAACTATTAAAAAAACATCTCGATAACAAATAGACAGTTTGATAAAGCTGTTTGGGATTACTGCCGGTATATTTACCTTGATAATATGTGGACCGGGGCCGATGAGAAAATTCACACACACGTTCACCACTGCTAAAAGCACGGGATAAATATAATTTCGTTTGTTTTTCACGCGATTTTAATTGATGTATTCGATACCGGCGCGTGTGCAGCTGTGCGAACAACGCGCGTGCTCCCTTCTTGAACGTCGGAGCTATACTGGCCAAGATGCGATCATAGTATGCGGACCGTAAAAGATAATCGCTTTTCACTTCAGTTGTTTCCATGTGTCAATGCGAAGTTGTTTTTTCTACAACAGCCTGGTATTCAATGGCGATCACTTCTGCCAGTACGTCATTTGAGAAACGTAAATGGACGTCGGTTCTCATAAGATTCTTTAACAGTTCTCTCAGACCGCACGGGGGTGACATGGGTACTTAACTTGTTTAAAATAATTGTGCGCTTCTCAAAACGTCCCTTTTGTTAAACATAAAATTTGGAATGCAGATTTTTTTTTCTAAAAAATTAAAAGTAAACTTTTTGTCGAATAAATCGAGTTTCTTACTCGATTATTCACTCTACATTTTTTTCTGTCAACTGACTTGATATGTGAGTCGTCTAAATATCGTTGAATTTTTCACTGCGTTGTAATATTTTTTTGTTTTTCACGCACAGTGTTTGTTTTCTTCTTGACTCGTTGAGCTGTATTCAATTATCTAACCTTGTACTATCACGAGATCAAGTATTTCAGTCTACTCAGGGACAGACTAAGATTATCTTCCGATAAATATATGTACGAGAAATATAAACATCTTGCTTCTCTTATAATATCGTAAATACAAAAAACCGCACAAATGTTTGTTAGCAGGTAAGTACAAAACGTCTTAATGGATTTAGATGAATTAGCACAGAGATAGATTACTCTGGAATAGCAATTAGACTTATAAATCTCGCGCGGACGGAGCCGCGAATAAAACTTGCCCGAATCTAAGCAAATGACCAAAATAGTACAAGGCACTTGTCTACTTAATTCGTTCAATATGCAATTCGTCAAAAACTTCATTAATTGTCTTTCTTAATTCTTAATAGATATTCGCGAACGCGCGGAGATATTTCTATTGAATCCTGTTTGGCATTAGAAACGATTCTTTAAATAAATCCGCTTAGACTGCTACTTTAAATATTTAGTTTGCGCAGCGCTATGCAATGCACCGACGATGTACACCTTCGCAAAATACAAAGTAAACAAGACTTTTTAAAATAATCCCCGCGCGCAACAGAATGTTATCGGCAACAACTAATCCCTCTGACATTTTCCATACGGGTTCCAGTTTTACAACAATATTCTTAACGTTTCTCACATCATTTCCGTTCATTTAAAAATAAATGTTTAATAAGAAAAGATACAGTTCTCAAACTTTTTTACTGATTTTATTCAGCGTATTGTTCATTGTATTGTCGTTTTTTCAAGAAGTCCTTAGATATTTCGAACTGAACATTTCAAATCCTCGTACCCTAATTATCATCGCATAAGTTACGAAAGAATTCAAGTGAAAAATACACACGATTCTATTTAGGAATTGAAAATCAAAATCTTAAGGAACTTGAAAAGTGGCCACTTACAAAATGACATTTAGACGATCGTCTTTTGTTACGTGAAATTAGTATGAAGCACTTCATCTACCGGTTGTATATCTACGTTTATAAAACATAGTCAATATTGTAGTATCATTTACCAAATCAGAGAAGTACAAGACACGTTTAACGATAACATAGATAATGAGCTGCAATCACTTCAGTTCAATGATGCAAGCTATCTGCGTGCGCTAAATCTTTGCACATTTCACGCGTTGATTCCAAATGAAAACATTGATTTTTATCAATGATCGCTTATCACTTGATTTTAAACTCCGATAAACATACACTAGGAGTTTAACTAATCAAACAAAATTTTATTTTTCCCCTTGGACAGGGGAACGGTGTCCAAACTAGGGTACCTTGCGTGGATTACCAGCCCAACACGAATTATAATAGTTACATAAACAATAGTCAAAGTAAAGGTACCTAAAAGTCGCCAGTCTGGACTGTGGGACCTTTCTATTATATATTTAAGATAAAACGGCGAACACGTATTCATCCACCGGATCCACAGGGACTCTTCTTCAGGGTGAGTTGGACTGGTATTACTTTCCTCTCGTCATCATCAGCTGACGGTCGTCCACTGATGAAAGTCTGACAGTATCAGAGTTGTTTAATGATCACAACTAAACCTTCCTTGTTGGACTAATAAAAGGACTAGATTTTTGTTAATTTACTAATATTTCTTTTGCTAGTGACTAAGCTTTATGCTTACGCTAGGATATAATCCACGACGATAGTTCAGTGGCGGGATTCGAACTCTCGACCACGTGATCGGAAATAGACTAATGACGATTCTAAAGTTAAAAAAAAAACAGTAAAGTGTGCGATACTTATTTTGCACGACTTCTATTAAAAAAAGATCAATTTTGAATAAGGAATCTCGACTCATCTGCGGTAAGTTGTCGAAGATTCATGGACATAGTGACATAAGTACGTTATCTTTATAACCTAATTCTCTAGAGGAGCCTTCAAGGATAGATAACGCTTGGCTTATCTCTTCTGCGAAAGTCGAATTCGTGTGCGCCGTCAGCGGACGCGGCGCTCGCTGTTTATGAACTAATGTCGTAAATTTATGAACACCACTATTTTAATTGTGACGAATAGTTTCGTGGAAAATGATGACGTTTTAAACATTATTATTAAACTGGCTCTGCTTATTTGGGTCAAGTGTAATTGAAATTACATGCACATCTAGTTGGCAGAATTAATCAAATTTGTTATACACCTGTAGTTCTGGTTACGAGAAAATAATATGTAAAACAATTGAGATGACAAAATTTTTGAACGATTTTTATATAGTTTACTAAACACGCTGTTTGTTTTTTTCTAAAGAATAATTCCCAATATGTTTAATTGAATAAAAGCTATATAGTAATGTTAACAGAAGTTGCTCACTTAAAGTTTTTCGAGAAGTATTGTAAGAAATACAACTAACCAAATAATATCTCAGTCGGTTAGTCTTTTTAAAAAATGATGCGTGTGCATGTAATATGACGTTATTCTTAAACGCTTCCTTAATAGTCCGTGTCTGCGATAGAGATACGGCCGTTATCGCTGTAAGGCTTAGTTCAAATAATGTAAGCTTAAGACAATGTGTGGGTAAATACATGCAATTCGCACTGGATGAAAATTTTCCTTAACACATTTTACTCATAAAATGGAGAACGCAAAGAGGTAAGGTTTCATTTAATTGTATATCGCAACACGGTGGTTTCGGAACACTTCTTATTTAACAACATTATTAAATTACTAGAATTAATTATAATTTGTAAGTACGTAAATGAACAAATTCTGATGCTTTCAATGGATGGTAGATAAATGACAGTTGGCTTTTGTGGAAGGAACGACTACTTATTAGGGAATGTAAATTTTTTGTAAAGATAAAAGACTGTGTGGTATTTCAGCAATAAACAGAAGAATGACGTCACACCGGCCTCAGTCTCCGCACTTTGTAAATTTACTTCAGCTATTTTTATTAAATTTAAATTCTCGTTTAGGATCGTAAACTTTATGTTGATTAACTACCACGCTTGATACTCTGTACATCACAATAACTTTGGTATGAATTCAAAACAAATGATGACAATTTTTTTAGGTTGAGTTAATTACGGAAGCTGTTTTCAAATCGTTTTCTTGATCAAAAGAACAATTCGCGTTGAAAATAGGTCGCGCGAAATGATGTTACCTAATTTTATTCGCAAGTTTGCCCATGAGGCTATATTGAGCGGCCTTCATCAACATTGGTGTTGTTAAAGTAAAGTGCTAGGGAATTGTTATTTCGCCTACCGTTGCTAAGTGGTGACACCGTGAGAATGAAGGCTTAATAGTGATGTCCATCAATAAGTATCGATTTTTTATTATTATTTTAATGCCGGAATAGGCTCACACTCTCGTGCAAAGCCAATTATAAAAAAAATGCCCGTATACTGTAATATCTAGTATAGCTTAGTCATTGTTTACAAACTAAGAGATGACAAAAATCAATACAAAAACAGTAGAAGCGTGGTCCCATCAGTTAAAATGTGTTGCTTATTTAAATGTAGTTTCAGTATTCGATCGTGATTGTGGCAGTGCGCTTTATCACATGTGATTTGACGTAACGTAAAAAAACAATAATATATACGTACGTGTATACAAACGAGTGTAGGCTCTTACCTAGTTGTATAACAAACAAGTTAATTTATTCTTTAAACCTTTGTCTCATTAAAAGTGAAATCCCTTTAGTGTGTTCGTGAACCTTACGTAATATACTACTGGCTGTATTTAACATACAAAATACCATTTAAATATATATAATAGAATATAGAAGCAGGTTAAAGTGGTTTTTTATTTCAATTCTTTTAAAAAAAATTACAGCACCATTCGTCATTTTGCATGCTTTGTTTTGCATTACGTTTGCATTGCTAAGGACCAGTGAATTGCAATAGAAATGCTCGTTTTATTTATTTTCAGTTATCGATATATGTTAAATGCGCACATCACTAGCTCCGATATATACGCCTGTTCCGAGGACGTGCATGATGTAATATATTTATTTAGGAGTGCGTACGCAACGCGACAGGCATTCCCATAGAGCAGATTGAAAAAATAAAAGTTGTATTTATACCAGAGCTTTGAAGTCACCGCCTGCGGGTCTGCCGGAGAGATGGCGGCGCGCGAGGGCTGACGGAAGACTATCTGTTTTATATGTCACTATGCACATATGTTAAATACGTCACATTTCTAATTTTCATTTCAATTATAGCATAAACAAACTGTATTAGGAATGGTGCTGATATACGAGAATACCATTTACATTTCTTAGTTTTTTTTAAGTTAGTAAATTTTTTAACATGTAATGCTCAGGACTAACAATCTGATGCCGGAAGAATGCCTTTTTAATTTAGCAGATTTTGTAAAGAAATTTTTAATATTCAAATACAAGAATAAGCTCCCGAAAAACATTAGGCAACATTAAATATCGCCTGTCTAATGACAGTGGGACAATTGCGTTTTATTTCATTTTTTTTGTACGATACGTAAATCACGGAATAAAAGACGCTGATATCGACCCACGCGTTAGTGGAATCGCCGCATCAAAAGTCAACCAGTGACGTCACCGTGCCTAACGCCTCCGCTCATTTCGATGACTCCAATATAAATAAATGTTACCCACTAAAATTAAATCCATTTTAAGCTAGCTTAACTAGCTCAGCTCATCTAGCTCAATGAAGCAGCTGAATGAATCAGATGCCTTTGAAACGCTATTTTTATATTGCTTCTCGTAACGATACAAAATTTAAGATAAACAGTGCGTGTGACTTCAAATATAAATCGTACTGGACAAGCAAAACTTCTGCCATGAAGTTTGCAATTAGCGTTCGAAGTCTAGCAACGATGGTCAATTTATTCGAAACAATGCCTCCGTTCTCATCTCTGATGTTAGACTTTTGTTTACAATTAATTGTCAACGTTTGTATCATTGTTATAGTGTTAATCATTTGTAGAATAACTGTGTATATTTACAGTAAAAAAAAGTAATGATATGAAAAAGTAATGATAATAAATGATAAAGATTAAAGAGTGTACAAACATAAAGTAAGTTTCAAAATACTATAAATATATTATCGAATTACATTATTGTGGATTTAATTTAGAATCTTTCACTTTCACTTTTCACTTACATCCTTCACTAAAAATTTAATGAAACTGCGCCATCTGTTGTCGAATAGAGTTTTTAATTGCTGCCATCTCTCGACGAAGTGTGAGACTAAAAACAAGTAGTTGTGTTACCAAACCAATACTAGGTGGCATAAAAACTAATAAAGCAATAATTAAAAGAAATGAACTACTTCTTAAACCAGCACTTAGAGAAGCTGTAATGTCATGGATATATTTCCAAGTGATTTTTAAGAAAAGTTATATGAAAAAAATCAGGAATAGTAACGCCCGCCTCGTACGTGCTGAAACTTTTGGAATCTAAAAAGCTCATAAGTATTGGAATTCCCAGACCAGTAAACCCTAGCAAATCTAGATAATATTAAAATATTGGACCGTACATTTATTACATTTGGTTTTATTTTGAAGGGCAAAATAAATTAATAAGAAGTTTTCTTTAATATAGAAACGAATTAATCTTCGAAGAATAATCTGCTGAAATGGTTTCAATTTTTTTGATACTTTGAAAATCATTTTACATTTTAAAGTTTCAAACCATTGACATTGAAATAAAATCAGGAACCAAACGACGAGTAAAGTTAATTTAAATTTTAAACATTGTTAACTCTGCAATATCAAATGTCCAGTTAAGCTCGATTAAAAAAGTTAGTATTGAACTCGCTCGGGAAATGCATTACGTTTTATTGAACTGGAGAGAGTTTCAAGGTTCCCTCTGCCGGCTATTTCGTATTTTTCCACTTCTTTTATTGTGTACCAAGGTTTTTACTGTCGATGTAAAAAATAAACAATTGTTTTCAAAAGGGTCTCTCGTATATATATATTAGTAAGAGTTAGAGTATATTCTTGATTAGTTTTTCGATTTGAACCTACCACAAGTATTTAAAAATAAAAAGAAACATCTATTAAATTTGTACATTAAAATGAAATGCTACATCAAAGTATAATTTATTGGTAAATCAACAAGAGAAGCAAAAAATTGCTATCAGTGATTTTGTACATGAGAAAATAAGATAAAGTTATATAAAATAAGACACGACTATTGGCTCAAGTTCTTGCTTACTTGAGATGTCGTCAAAAGTTTGAAGGATACAAAGTGGGCACGCCGACGTCCAGCAAGTTTGAAGACGTATTCACTCATATCAATTCTTAAGGAGTACCAAAATAGATCACTATGCTTCGAAATATAAAAATATATTTTTCTTTACCTTTCGTTTGCCACTTAAATTCGCCAAAATAGCGAAGTAATCACTACCCTCACACATCAACCAATAGAGGAAGAAACGCACAGAAAGAGGATATATCCTCTACCGATGCGTCCATTCCTCATCATCCTATGCTTCATAAAGTACATCACATGTAAAAGCAAACAATATGTATTTAATAATAAAATGAATATTGTGCAAATGGAAATTTAAAAAACCAACTAAAACAGAGCAGAGAAAACTTTAAGTAAAATGGCTGTAGCATAAAATAATTATTGAAGTATTAGGCGAGCATAATATTTCGCAGTGAGATTTGTGGGGCGCAATGTGCCGCACGCATCTGGTCACTGCAGCACGCTGCGGCCTCTCGCTGTTTATTGGCTTTTGTTAACGTTAGCTAAAGCGCTGAAATTACTAAGAAAGAAATCAACACGATTTTTCACAAAGAATATAACGCCTAGTAATTTATCATTTGAAACTTATACCTTACGAAATACAAAACAAAACGTCATTTCGAAAATCGACTCCCTTTTGGACATCAGACGTGTACCTGGCGCTACATTTGTAGATTATATTACATCTACGCTTTTACGATTATCAAAAGATTTTATAAAAATGTGAAATTAAAAGTTTATTTTTTAAAAAATTGTCTATAAAACGCTCACCACATTGAAACGCAATATAATGTACAAAGTAAACGTTACCTTGTTAACTCATTAGCATATTAATGAGTCGGACGTGACTGAATTCAATTTCACTATGACATAAAAGACTCATGGGAAGACAACAAATCGGCACTTTTAATAATAATAAATAATAATAATAATAAATAATAATAATACTCATTTAATCCATTCAACATAAAGAAATGAACATTATTAACTTTTGAAAGGATGTATAACTTTATAACTTATAAAACGGCTTAACTCACGTGCAACTCGGTGTCAGTACCGTACAGTACAGTATTTTGAAAGGATGTTTTCAAATCTTTCGAAGTAACCGCTCAGCCGCGCGCAGAAACTTTAACCTGACATAGTCACTAAAGATATGATTAAATATGCAACTTTATACGTTTAACTTAACACATTTTCAATCATTTAATGAATACTTAAATCGTAGCAGGATGTCAGTGGCGCAGTTGTTATGCAGCTGACTAGACCGGACCGTAATCAAGTCCAAATTCGAACCTCGCCATGTACCAATAACGTTTTCACGGTGGCGGAGAACATCGTGTCGCAACCAGTATATATTGTCAATGAAATACAAATATATGTAGTTAGTCAACCTACACTGAGCCACCGTTATTTACTGTGGTCTAGTTGTCCCTCTTAACGACGCATAATTTGTATGAAACTTACAGCGACCGCCTCAAATCACCTCTCTTACTATTCATTAGAAGCGACGTTCTTTGAACGTAGATTCATAAATAGCTAATGTATAAAATTATGATTTTTCTGAATAAACTATTTAAATTAACGAGATCGCTTTGAATAAGTGAAACTTATGTTTTATGTATCAGCTGGCGCGGTGTAATGGTTGCATCTACGTTGGGCGGCGCGCACCATTAGCACCGCCACTGAAATTGGGTCGAATCATGTTTGTGTAATCGCCACTGAATTTTAAAAAAGATGTTTTTCAACTTGGCACCTGAACGTTACACGAAACATCATTTGACATTCACAAAGAGTTGGTAACAACGAATAACTGGTCTTCTTTAAGCTACAATATTATGTTATAGTAATGTTAAAATACAATTAAATTTTTTAATGCCTTTTAGAAGGAACTTTCGACCTTCTATTAATGTTTAGTTTTCAATGAATCGCCTGTATATAAACTGATTGGCAATTTTATTTCGGCAGTGCAACCCCACAGTAATAAAATAACAAAAACCAAGTTATATTTATTTTTAATATCATAATTTTAAAATCCATTCAGTACAAGTTGCAGGAAATCAAAACTTTACGATGACACAGAGCTGCACTTTGCTAACAGTAATCTGTGCAGGTTGCACTTAAGCAACTATATTTTCTTCATAATCCAATAATAGGAAAGCTGTCTTATTAAAACTCTTGAAAAAAATAACATTTGAAATATTAATATTAATTAATTGCTTGTTTTTTGCGGAACTGTAATATAAAAATCAAGTTTAAGAGACGTCCTATTTTGGTATTCTTCATTTAGACGTGTTTTACAATGTATCTTTTATCCCCGTGCAGGCGGCGGGCTACACGGTGAGGCGAACATTGTAATTATAATAGTAGAAACTCTAGATTTAATCAACATTTCACAACGACATGGAAATGCCAAATAATTTAAATTGCTATTGAACTGTTAATTGAAGTGTCAATAACTTAAATTGTCGAAGGTGTCGAGGTGGTTGAGAGGGGTAAAGCCTCCTTGAAAACGTCTACCGCATCAAAACTTACTATTGAATCAAATTATTTTTTAAATTAGTAAGCTCAATTTTTTTTATCTCAACGGTTCTAATTACAAAATTTATTTTATTTATTTTGAATAAAACAATTACAGTGAGACAATTTAAACTTTCTTACGAAAGCTCTTTTTCTTGGAAGCACCGAATTCAGTTATCCGCGGAAACTTTATTGCTATAAATAAAGTTTGTGCCGGCTTCTTATTCGAAGATAAAACGTTTATTGCCGATATTTTAGGATAAATTCGTGAATATTTAAATAACGACCAGTTTGTTTGTTCATAAGAAATGCAACTAAACGTTCCGGCGAGGTTCGAGTGCTTTCGGAGCTTCACTTTTATGTGTTGCAATTTTGTATGAATGTTTTTAACTTTCGACCGCTGTACTGTTAACTTTTATATGTTTCTTGTTATTGTTTCTATCTTGTACACAGAGGAGATTAAAAGGGGGATTCGTTTCGAATTTGTTTACAAGTTATTAGACCTCGATTATGTTAACAGTGTGCCGGTAGTTGCGTAGCAGGACCATTGATTAAATTACGTTTGTACTGTTTAAAAATACTTCCGCCTCTAAACTGACATCTTTGGCGACTAGGAATTAATAATCGGAAATACGTAAAAATATACAAGCTTTCAAGGAAAGCTTTCTAATGTTGGAAAACTTAATAACAAAGTTTCCTTGCCCCTTTGTTTAATTTTCGTTTGATAATTGTCAATTAAAAATGTAACTAAGTATATCAAAATAGTCATCACAAATCTTGACTAAAAATAAACACAATTGAATGCAAAGTACGCTGGAGAGACCGCGTAGGTTGTGGGGGAGGGGCAGGTAGCGGCGGAAGCGATTTGCACTGAAACGTGTCGGTCGCTGCGCCGAGCTTTTAACGAAATGAAGCGCAGACGCGTCACATCTATTGATGAGAAATAATCTTACACAGAACATAATTTCTTAAGAATGATACCTCTGGATGTAAGATACCTGTAAGCCGTACGATATTAAGTAAATTAAGTACATCACACATTGGCACATCACTTTCGCGAGCACAGTGACTTTTACTATTGTCTAATGTAAAAAATTCGTAGAAGTAAAACATTCGTATGTGGTGCACATGGGGTAATGAGGTTTGACCGGAATTCACTTCTATAGCCACACTACTCGGAGTCACTACCTCAGTCCATAGGCAACATATCCCCATCTATGGATAAGACAGATTGGTCTGGACTTCGCAAGTGTCATAAAGACTATTAGACGGGTATTGTCTCAACTGCTTAATTACTTGTATTATTTTAACAAATTTGCAACAATGTATAATTTTCACTGAACAAACGGCGCAGCTTTAAAATGTCCCTGTTAATGAAATAAAAGTAGTTGTTTGTACACTTCTGTAGCGAACACAGTGTGCAGTTGCAATACGTCGATTTGTTTGCCAAATTCGTTCATTACAAGTGACAGGTGCTGTCGTGGGCGGGGCGAAGGGCGGAGAGGGGTTCGAGGGGGAACAAACAACAGCAATCGCTGAAGTAAATACTCGAAGGAAAGGTGCGACGCCGATAGACTAAGCTTTTTATTTCCTAACACGAAAAATCAATATCAAAGTACATCTTATAAAATCGATATAGTCGATAGTACTTGATTGTGTTAATAAAATTAAAAAAAAGATATTTGTAAACAAATGACTGATAGGACGTAGCTATAATGGTGGGTTCTCACTGTCGAAACTATTGTACATTATCAACATTTTTCTAGAGTACGAAGTCAATTTACGTGAGATTAGCTATAGTGAAATCTCACCTTAACGATATACTTTCCGCCGCGCCGGTGAAAATCTAGACGTCTAGGACAGGAACTAATCGCCGAGTGGGTCGGCCGGGTTCGCGGTGAAAGTTGGTACAGAGCTATTATCGTCGCTGTTTACTGAACTTGTGTACTATTGTATGGTTAGATATCCTAGTTGTTGACTACTTACTGGTGAACGATACTCGGATGTTCGAGTAAACAATTAAATAATGATTTCTGCTCTCGATCTAATTGTAAAATGTTTAATATTAAAATGTTCACCCCACGGAAAGTATAAGCTTGCGGATATTTTTATCAAATAATCCTTTCATTAAAAACTAACCTTTCCACACTCAGAGTAGTTTCATGGTTACTTAAGAAGCTCCTTAGTGTAGATTCCTTGTACTACTTCACCATTGTGCAATTCGGAGTGTGGCAGTTAATAATAAAAATAAATAAATATTACTCAATACAATCCCATGTCGCAATGTACCCAGCCGTCGCGTGTGTTCCCTCGAGTACAAATGTATCGTAACGTGAGATAAGCGTAATAAACAAGGCCTCTTAATATCACTGGAGGTCAACATAATTGCGGTTCTTTATCGAGAAGATAAAAGAATGCGTGGCGTCACCGGCGCGGGCGCAGCCACCCGCCGCCTGCCCTCTGGTGACGGTAATGTAAACAACTTTCATGTGAATCATTCAAGTGGATACATTAGCTGCAAATCAACATTAGTGCACATTTAACTTATTCCTTTTACGATAAAAGAACGAGATTCACTGCTAGTGTACGCCGTACAGGCTGTACATTTTCTCTGCCTGCCCTTTAAGTATATAAACAAAAGACGATTACTTTAACTCAATGTTACTTGTAATGTTACTTTTTAATTAATCCTTTGAAAGATGAAAGAAACCCTCGTGAAATGCTAAATTATGTATTTAGATTACAGTTGTGCGTCATAAGTATTTTAATATATTCAAGTTTGTGTTAATTTCTTACTGGATGCTTGTATATGTAAAAAATAAATGAGAATGTAAAATGTTTATAACTAGATGTCTAAAGGTGTTTCACGTTCCGAAAGCAATCGAGAGGCTTTCGTTCACAACGCAGTCCCCACACTTTCACCTGTTTCATCGCGCGGTTGCTTTACGAGCCAATAAAGTGGAGAAAACACCACCGCGACTTGATGTGAAGCTTAGATAAATTTTGTCAGTCAATCGAACAACCTGTTATGAAAACAAGCAAAAGTATAATATAAAAAAATACTATAACAAGAAAGCCGAATCAAACGACGACCTTCAATAAAAAATAAGTATTTGATCTCACACAGTATGACATAAAAATTATTCTATTCGATAAACTTTGTAAGTAAAACGTACAATTTACATACGAGTATAAACATTTAGTAAAAATTTCTTAAGTTATTCAAACCACAAGTAAACATGTACGTTTATACACGTATCTGAGGCAAGTACACCGAACGGTAATATAAAATACAGTGTAAGTACTAACCTATTGATAAACAATGACCATTGCACAATCTTAGTGCATTAAACATATCAGAGTAACACGAAGTCTAAAACATGTCATGTATAAATGTATTGCTAAGACGCAAAGTTTGACAAAAGAAACGATATCCTTAAATAGGTAACATGTAATTTGTTTCTTAAAAAAAGTTTACAAAAAAAAAGGTTTAACATGTTTCAAATTGCACATCTAGTCGCCCGCCGATACGGGAAGGGACCGGCGTTGTACAAAACATAACCTCTAAATACACGTCTATTGTCCAACGTGAAAAAAATGCAGGCATGGCGCGAGGCTTGGATCGCGCGGAGGCGAGGCGACGCGACCGAGCCAGTCACAGTTCCGCCGCGGCGCTGGTCCCTCGCCCGTCGCCCCGCGTCCGCCTCGCGCCTCGCCGCTCGCCGCTCGCCGCACGGTACACGCCACTCGATAACTTATCAACAAATAATTGCATGAAGTCATCGATTAAATTAAGTGCCGTCGCGATACAGCGCTCCTTGCCGACGCCAACCGCTCTCCGACATAAACTGTCCAACAAATGTTCCCGCTACCAGGATTCAGAGTGAACTTGCGATGCTGCACGCATGTTAAAGTTTGACAGTGAACTCTACAAGTGTCCGTGAAAAAGTTTCGTGCGATCCGATTGGCCGATTTTGTTTTGATATTTTTCTTGTGCTGAAAGTGAACAAGATGAATGGAACTCCCGCTAGAAGACCCAAGAGCGCATTTTCCGAGACGGTAAGTTATTATTAAAACTTAATTAAGCAAGTTATTTTTAAGTTACATTTAAGTGTGAATAATTAAAGTGAAGTGTAAATAGAAATAGTATACTAAAACGGGAAGAAAAAGAAATTGAATGACCACAATCTAATATCGGATACAAGCGAGACGGACGAGGGCCGGTCGAGTGCACACAAAAGAGACGGCATCAAGTGATTTGACCGCGAGAAATGTATCAGTTGAGTATTTGCAACTGTAAACATGTATCTAAGCATTTAAATAGACCGGTCGTGTCGTATGTTTGTTGTGCAGACAGGAGACATTTATACACCGATTGATAAGAGAAAAGAGTGTGCAATAACGTAATTCTTCTTCAAAATTATAATGCGATTTGCTTCTCGAATCATTCCTCGTAACACTGTGTCAAGTGTGACGCTTATTTGAAGATGTATTTAAATAACATTGTCTAAAATAAATAATAAGGTATTACATCAGTACACGTTTACCCTAAGATTAGTCCGTTACTAAGTTATTTCCATTATAGTTTTTATTTAAGTAATAACTGCATTTCTTATATTGTTTTCTAGATAATTTAGCATCAATTGATATCGCACTTTTATCAACTTTAATATTATCACAATGAATATAAATATGATTATTATCAAAGATAATTTTCTTTATCGAAAACTTTATCGTATCAAGGAAACAGGAACTGAGTATTCGTAATTATTTTATAACAAACAGAAGTCGTCGGACGCGGGAGGCGGAGGACCGCGTACTGGTGAAAGAGGAAGGTGTGGAAGGTAGAGGTCCAGCAGTGGACAGAAAGAAAATCATGATGATGATGGTGAAGCAAAAAAGTTACTGGTTACTGTAACCGCCCCAAAGAACTTTGACACAAACAAAATAGGTCTAGCTACATTATGAGCAGTTGTAAAGAAGGACTGAGGAAAAGATTAGAAGTAGAAAGTAAAAAAGTAGACGAGAAAGAAGATACCAATCATTCGTATGTCGAAGACCATTGTCATATGAATACCTATAAGACCCGTGAATGCTGAATCAAGAATAAAACTCCGTAATATAAAGTTTTATTGATCGAGTCGTTTGTTAAAATTTGTATCATAATGGACGTAGATAGACGTATCGTTAAAAATTAAAAAGAAAACATCAAACAGGCACATTCAATTTATGAACCCTTTTTGTGATTGAGCGACGCGTGACGTAGTCAAAGTGCCGTCACTATCAATCTGTATGGAATACCTTTGCTTTTCCCGAACTGTTCTGATATTGACGGAACTAATTAAGTTCGATATGTTCGCATAGAAATGATAAACTACACATCGCATTGGAATCTATGTACTCATACTTCTTGATTTTTTATGATTGATATTTTACGCATACTATAGAGGTATATTAAAAATCGAAATTATTGTGGCAATCAATATTATTTGTGTTTCTATAATGTCTTTGCATTTGCAAGTGACCTCAAATCCCACTCTTGGAGATAACAAGGTTCGCCATTGACTGATACATTACGGAGGGTACCTTTATAATAAAGTGATTGTTTTGGGATATTCAACTATATTTGGAATGATGCGGAGGGACCGTATATTGTGATACGCATTGGGGGAGATAGTGGGAGAAGTCCAGCAATGGGTACACAAGGGCTGATGGTGATGATGAACAATATTCTACAACTAACCCTAAAAGTACTATACCCATCGCGGAATGTTTGTTCAACTAATATTTCCCAGAATCGTATTTGATATGTACCCGCGTGTTCTTATAACATCGACAATTGGCAATTAATTAACATCAAGTACCATTCGGCCGCTTTATAATTAATCCCGAAATTATTACGAAACGATTTTCCGCAACAGACGTGTGCCACGAACCCATAGCAATTCTCCGATTAACATTAATTTTACAATTTCAAGATGCAAACAACTTTAATATCAACTTGATTGCATGTTGACCTATTAACAATCTTTCTCGTCGACACTGAAGAAAAATGATCAATGGCATTTAAAGAAATGATATGTCATTATAATAAAGAAATATGAACAATTTAGAAAGGTATGCAAAGCATAGCACTCATGTTTTAAATATAATATTGCTGTTTGATTTATTGAAATAAATGACTGGCGAGACTTTCGCACGTTCGTCCTTTCAAATCTTAAATTTAAATACAACATATTAATATTAAAATCACTATGTGAAGGAAAGGTTACGTACTAATGAAAAATAGACATAATTTTATAATGAAGACATATTTGCCAAAAATGTTCGCCACTTCTCTATTCTGCATCCATTGACGCGTGAATTGCGTCCATTAACAATGGAAGAATTGTTGAAGTCATCTATAATAACCATAACATTCATCGTAGTGTGGCAGTGTGTCTAGATCTATAAACTTCTTGATTTCCTCGCTACGACTAATTAACCCCGTTTACCGATTCGTTACACCTGATATATCAGCTTGTATTTGACAGGTGTCATATAGCCTCATGCGTTGGATTCATTTAATCTGATATTAATATTTAAATCCGCAATTAAGTTTTTTATACGTGCCTGTGAGATGGTAACATTAATTATGCTCACAAATTCAGTGGCAAGATATAATTAGAATTCAATATTGAATCGACATTTATAGTACGCATTTGATTTGGTGCTTTAGGAACGTACTTCTGCTTGATGTACCAACTCAGGAACTGGTATTACTGATTTCCGGCTTCATATGAGAATGTGTAGTAGTATTTTAATGCTGAACCGTTGTTCTATCGCATGTTTCAAGGGCAACTGTATGAATCAAGTTAGCTTTGTCAGCTGACACTGACCCTAGCATAATTTCCTCCCAGTATATCTGTTTCTGAATATGATAATTCTATGATCAACTCGTAGCCTTCAACAAGCGAGTAACCCTTTGAGAATGGTCCCACGTCGCAGCGATGACATTCTCAACACCAATTTGCAAGTATGAATACAAACAGGTGATAGAGACAATTCAGGGATATGTCTTGACATGTATGCGATACAAGATAAAGTTGCAAATATCTAGACAGTCAAATATAAATTCTTAAACAAAACAATATTCTGTGAAGCTTTTTCTTACCACCAAATCGATAAGTACCATGATATAATACAGCTAGTAAATATAATACCAATGAATTGTGTTACTTATTTAAATTAATTTGAATTAAAAACGCAAAAGCTATCTTACCAATAGCATCAGTATTAACAATCGTAATATTAAACAGCACATCGCCAGCCATATTTCATAATTATCAGGAACCAGCTACTCAATTTTCATGTTTCTAGTGTGTTGCGGTTTTCTTTGTCTTCCTTAGCAGTCTAAACAGGCTCATTGTATTGCCAATAGCCACATCGATGTAAAGATTTACAAGTACGGCAACTCAGACACTTATAAGGACACTGAGGATGCGTACAGGATCGCATACGTCACGTGTCGTGGAAATTGATACGGCTATTATTGGACCGTGCGAGACGCCACGTGCTGGAACTATTCAATGTGATTCGCTCGTTGCTGTCTTTATGATTTTGATTTGTAAATTCTCATTCAATTCTAAACGTATCAGAAGTTTAGATCTCAATTATATCATATGTATTAATACTTGAAGCGAAGACTTTGAACCCCTTTTAAGGAAATCGCGGAAACGTACAAACGTGAGGATGCGTTGAACGTGATTCCGGATGTCCATGAGCGTCGATGATCACCTTTATTATTCCGCCGCTCGGATGCTCCCTCCTCATATGAAGGTGCGAAATTCAACACGGCTAAAATACGAAGAAGAGTATAGTACTATTTTTCTCCGAGAATTAAAAAAAAATGATTATGAATATTGGTCAAATTAAAATCAACGGGCGACATAGTGACAGATAAAAGTAAAGGCTGTTCTAGGGGGCTTAAATGAAAATGAGTCAAGTTTCAAAATAACTATGTATTAGATACGTTGTAATGAGATATTCGCTAATCGAACATTAAAGCTGATAGCCGAAGTAAACAGATGGAAAGATTTGCCAATTTACATCATCTTTGTTTACAGAAATGTAATAGAAAAAATCCGTGTTTTATAATCCATAATGTATAATAACATCTAATTTCAAATAATTTGCATTTACAAAATTAATTCACATAAAATGATTGCAAGTCATGAACAGAAATATCGAATTTCAATTGGTGCCTGTATTCATACTTTTGTATTTGAATGGTACGGTATAAACATAACATCAAAACATCCTAAAATTATCCAAACAGCCATCCAGCTCGTGTGACACGACGCACCCGTGTGTGCGGATACGTTTCTGTGTATTCACAACAAGTCACTTTAGCGAATTCGCCGTGTGTACTTTTTTTAATGGCAACATCAGGCCCTTTCTAATCAAACAAAACAAGGTGACATGCTCGTGTTTTGTATACCCAGTGTATACATATCAATTGTGTAAGGATGTAATTTAAACCATAATAGACAGAAAATATAACAATTAGGTACTGTGTAACACAGCCAATGAATACAACTAGGCTAAAGGTCATTTTACACCTACCGTCCTACCTATTACAAAACTGTGTAAATACTGTAGTACTAAAGGTCACAGAAGAATACAATATAAGGGCAGCCTTAACAGGGCACAGGTGTAAAGAACCGTTCTGAAATGCCAGTCCCATATTATCGCGCTATTGTAAAGATTTGAAATCCTTTACATTAACGGATCACTTGATGTATGCGAAAATGTAAACTGAATTTTATATACTCATCGTGATATACTCAAATGATTATGTAGAAGATTTCATTGACACATGGAAGTCTTCGCTGTCCAAATTGAAAAAAATGCCGTTCTTGTCAACAACAAAAAAACTGCACCTATCTTATATTAAATCATAACTTCGTAAATTGTTTCTTAAACATGCTGTAGAATTCAGCCTTCTGGCACTTTATCTTCACCCGCATGAAGAACTTCCAAAGACTTTAGAGAAGACTTTTAAACTATTTGAAGGAGAATTGATAAAGAGATGTGATAGTGGAATGTACAATGATGTTCAAAATATTACGGGTATTAAGTGCAGAGGTTTATACCTTAAAAATACACTAAATAGAATAAAATCTTTTGGAAAAAAATATAAAAACTATTGGAACTCGCACTAAATACCAAAAGTTTTTACTATTCCGAATTTTCATGTTTAAAATTTGTTTAACAAAACATATCGATGTCATTTCTCGTCAATTTATTGAGTGAATGCAAACAGTAAATTCTATTTTCAAAACGTCCAAAGTTTAGTTTCTTTATCAGCGTTAAAATAATATGAATGCAGTCAACCGGAACACGTGACATCAATTACTTGGTACACAATAGAAATGGATCGATCAGACCTAAATAGAATTTCGCTTCGTTTTATAATATTTAATTCTCAATTCCATTCATTTAAAGTAAGACATTTTTTTTCTAGGATTTCTTGAATACTTTTTCTGATGACATAAAAGGATTTTGTTTTTGATGTAAATCTACTTCTGTTACTTCAGATTTAAGTTTCTACTTTTAATACGTGAAATTAACAATTAGAAGATGTTACAACATAAAAATATTGGCGCCAAAAATTAAATTTTATAATTTATAACAATAAACATTTTTATTTTTAAAAGGGCTTTGACATTGGCAACACCGATTTGTGACGCAACCGTGGGTAAGGAACGCGTCATCTGAATCAGTTTGTACTTGCAGCAGGGGGTTGCCATAAAAAAGGCGCACTCCAACATTTCTGTAATGTAAATCGAACGACATTATTAAGCGGTGAGGCCAGAACGAAGGCTGCACTGCTACAATCGGAATGCAGTCGCTGAATCACATGCACAGGGTTACCAATATCCAGAAAAATTTCCCCAAATCGAGGGTGAATTTATTCATGAATCATGATTCACTTTGATGTGGGTTAATTGGACGTATTCATACTTTATTTTTTATTGATGGTTTTTAAAAATGAATTATCTTGAGCTATGTTGAAAATGGACGTACTTAGGCGAATGAGCTTCCTATATTTTTTATTGGGTTAATGTAAGGGTCAGTTGATCTGATGTAGGATGTTTTTCACTGTTATCCTTTAGTACATATCCAAAGAAATGCCTGGCAACCCTACCTGTAGCGCGTAATCTGTTAAATAGTAATTTTGTAATTAAGGCCACAATAATACATTGAGACCGCTAACGTAACGTGTCGCAATTGGATTAAGGTCTTCATAAAACGGACGGCGGTCGTTTTATTTCTGTTGAACTTTATTCCACTAACATTTACTTTAAACGCGCAAACAATTTGCGTATGCTTTTTGCTTTTTAAATGACTCACCGCAAATACTATCTGAGTAATAAGTTTCTTAAGTAATATAAGATTTAAACGTCTTTTAAAGATAAATTATTCATATTACACGTGGTTGTTATGACATAAATAAACATAATTAGAGGTTACTTTGAGTACTTATATTTTATAACAGAAACTTAAAGATAAAGCTAAAGTAGGAAGTAATGGAATTGGTTATTGGAAAACGGAATTAGTTGGATATAGCCAACGTCTTGCCAACGTTTTGCCAATAATTGGTTGACTCGAACCTCTCAATAGGGTCGTGTATTAACCAAAACTTTTAACATAATTTGCTACTCCGTTAAATAGTAGTTTTGACGTTAACGTAACACACATATATCAATATATTCTTACTATGTATTTTAAAAGTATTGCAGTAATTGCGTCGTCAAGTTCGATGAAACGGGCCTTAACCTTGGCCCGGGACGGCGCGGCCGCGGCGCACAGCACGCATTGTACCTCAAACCAAAATACATATATGGTCCCGTATACGATAATAAAATGTGTTAGCATAATTTTATTGAATATTATAAAAATATATTATTATGTAAAAAAAATGGCGTCTACCAATAACTCAGGTCACTGTCATTCCTGACACGGTCCGTGTCGGTTAACGCTATACATCTTTTGTTTGTATTATTATTTTGTATGCGAACAATTTAGCATGTATGTACGGGCATATCCTCACGGGCGGATGGTCCCGCGTCGCTTCATTTCGCATGCGTGCTTTGGGACGCAGCGGCCGTGTAACGGGATCTCATTTGACATCTGACTACACGACAACTTCCCGACACGAGACGCAGTCCTCACCTGTGCATTGAACCTAAACCCTCCACACTAACCAAAGAGATTCAAATAAATCACTTACAGAGCGGACATTTAGAACGTTATACTACAAACAGTTTAATTAATAGCGCAAACGTCAATATGAAAACTTTTTAAAATTTCGTTACGTAGGAACACAGCAACCACGGTACAGATTTGAACATTTCTTTTTATAGAAACAAGGCCTATACCTCCGCCAGGTTTTGGACTAAGTGTTATTACGTTATTAAACTTAGGAGATAAGAAAGTAAGAAAAAAAACGTGTACGAAAGGGATAAAAACAACAACAAACGGCGTAACAGACAAGCAAGGTTGTCATGGTAACCACTAAAATTCCACTGATGTGCATAAATGGGCCTACCCACCCATTCTGGCTGGCTGAATGACAGCTTTTGTTTTTTCATCAACATATGAAATTTCAAGCGGATGAAGCCGCATGAGAACAGCTAGTCTAGTATACGACGAGAAAAGTAATATTTGATATGCTATTTATCGTAATCACATGAAACGTAACGATAGGCAACAAACAAATGAATGCAAGTAAAGAGTTCTCATATGAAATGAACTCCATGGAAGGTTTAAATCATGGTCACATATACGGGTGACATCTCATCGTAAAAGATAACACAAGTGTGCACGGCCGTAAAGCGATCAAGTGTAAAAACATCGACACCATTCAGTCGAAATGATCAGCAGACTATAAAATATCAGTGATTCAGCGACAGGTTACACGTCTCTTGAATGTATTCACTCGCTACAGGATGTTAAAAAATATTAGTTATAGTAATTTCAAAAATAAGTTCAGTTCTTTTTTTATCGAAAACTTTGGGTATAACATTCTAGAACCAGTAGTATTTAGCTCAGTATGTCTCAAAATTGACCATGTTACCTCCATTCAACGAAATACTTAGAGTGGCAATATATAAAATGAACTATTCAAAAGTTTAACTAGCATTGAGTGTAATCGGTAGGACTTAGGGTCCTTCAAGAAATCAGCATATCTCATTCACAAAGGCCGGCAATGCATCTGTAGTTTCTCTGGAACTGCGGATGTCTGGGTGTCGATGATTCCTCCGTGCGTTGGCCTCTTCTATTAAAAAAAGCAATAAAATGTTTAAAGCAGATTATGAGAAAAAAGGTTTCGGTAATGATGATACAAGATTGGAATAAAGTAATGCTAAAATAAAATTGAACCCTAGGTTTAGTACTCCCGCGTTTATAGAATAGTGCATTTATGTGTAGCTGGTTGATGGTGGAATGCTACCAGTCTCGGCGCGCGGCCCGCGTCAATCACCGCATGCCGCTATCTCTACCTAATGTTTACCAATTTACCGTACACTCAGTAACACAAGTGTTTGAACGAGATAATTTTTACGATGCCATTTCTGAGTAATACACTTGTTAATATGTTTTAATATATTTTGTAATTGTATAGAGCGTATAAAGCAACAGTTGCCCGTATTTTCGGGATCGGTCGCTTGTAACTTGTTTCGATTATTTCTTATTTATATATTTACTGCCAGCATTACAGTACCCATACATAATGTTATTTAAATGAATGTAAATAGTATGTACGGTGAATTTAATACTTATTTTTAATAGTATTTCTTTTTACTTGAGTAGCTGACTGTACCACTTACTGCGTTTAATGACTCGTTTGGCGCTCAAGTTTTAAATTGTTCCATTTCACTCATACGACAGTTTGCGAGAACACAAGTCGCGGCGCGGATGAAATTGTTAACTAATTTGTTTTCGTTAGATGCATTCAGAAAAATAAACAAAAGTGTACTTACATGACTATAATATCATGCCAACGACTGTCTAAAAAAATCTCACAAATCTAAGTAGTTTCTGCTTAAAACAAGAAATGCAACTAATATCTATAGCATAGTATCGTATGTACAAATAACAGAAGCAAAGTTGAGGTCATTGACATTTGTAATAGGAGTCAGATAATTATAGTATAATAGTGTACTTTGACCCTAATAATCTACTTAAAGCCGATTATCCCGTTCAGAAAAACAAACGCATGCAGGCGACGCGGCGATATCCAATAACAATGTTTAGCCAGGATTAACTAGCTTACGCGATATGGGGATCCTCATACGTCACAATAGCCTTGTAACCACTCAACGTGGTACACCATATATCTATCTCCGATCTTTCAAAGAGAAAGAATGGGATAACAACAATTCTGTACAGGTACATCGGCCGGCAGTCGTATCCCACACATGTTCACATTTCATTGAAAGTCTATTTGTGTTTTCGATATGTTTATTGCGTTTTTAAACAAAAACCTTCAATGATCTTAAATCTAAAGTCAAGACAAATAGTTGGAACTTTTGATAGGATTAAACATTTAGGAGTATTCAACCACAAGGATTGTTTAAATCCTTATTAATAGCAACTCAGGGCAAAGTCCACTCAAGTTTGAAATTGTTGATCAAACTTCATAGAGTATCGTGTATTCTGTGAATCATTAAGCTTGGTTGCAACCACCGCTGGCAACAAGTCCGCCAACTTGTCAGCTGATAAGAGTCGATTAACTATTACAAAATCCGAAGTTGTTGGTACATTTTAAGGAACGCTTAAATCGAAGTCCTTTTCTGGCGATATAATGTTATTAGAGTGTTATTTGTAAAAGAATGCCATCCGGTCGGACCGGTGGCTGTGGTCGAAGCACGAAAAACTGATCAAGTATGCAAGATAATATTATTTTTGCAGCTCAGTCGTCAAACTGGTTCCGGCCGGCCGGTGTGTGGACCGCCTAATCGCTGGCATACCTGTCTTGTGATGAAATGATTCATAATTGACACTGACTTAGGATTTATTTCATGTAAGTGTTCCTGACGTATTGATCTTCATCTTCTTGTTGCAACTAAGTTATCATACTTAGCTTTTTACCATCAACGACAACCCATGTCTTCTAGCACGTTTCTCGGATCCCTCTGATTTATAATTTCATAATTATAATTATAATTCGTAAACATTTAAATTATTTGTTACTTTGTAAAATAAGGTTGCAAAATTTTCCTGTTTAAACAATTCCTCGAAAATAATTAGTGCTGTGCTAAATATCACATGAGTGCTACAATTCCGTTTAATGTTGACTCATTTGAAGGTCTGATGTTCGTTGTTGAAGACACGCACGGGAATTGTTATTGAACATGCTTTTATTTGTGCATGCGCTATGGATGAAAGAATTATTTTAACGCATCCTTCTGCAATCTCCAAGGTATGCCTAAGAGTGCAAAATTTGAATATCACGTTTAAAGTTAATACATAAATTTTCCATAGCAATAATACAAGGCAAACGCATCTTTAAATGGTAAGCGCGGATGTGAGGTCGTCAGCGTTCAGTCGCGTAAACATCGGTGACGTGACTCGTCGCCTTGCACACTGACCCATATATCACGGCGACTCTGCACACAATCCGGCACAATTAAAGTCCCTCGCCAATTCAACGCCTGATTCGATTAGATACCTGCGCCTTTTGTATCTAACAGCTCTTACTACTTATTCACGATATAACAAACACTTGCGACAATGTAATGAGTTTATCGTTTTGGACTGACATTTAAAAAAATACGAAATTGCAACAATCTTAATAACTTGGATAGGCATGCCAGAATATTCGAATTTCATTGGTTGGTGACCGCCACCAGCACCACTTTTGGCGGTAGAGTACATACTGTTGAAGGCATCGAGAAAGGCGATGAATGTTGATTATGACGGTGATGATCAAAAAAGGTAAAAGAGAGAAAGGAGAAGATTCAAAAGTGTTGAGACTCGAATCATATCTTTTTTGTGCAGTATTGTTCTATGGTAGGGGGTCTATATTGAATACAATACGCCATCAATATTCATTAAGGTGCGACATCGAAAGTGACAAAAAGATGATTTATAAATAAAGCGCAATAAATCATTCACGTCAAACACGTTCCTGTCTAATGAAATTTCCCATCACCTATAATCCTGACGTGCAAGTAAAATCCTCAAGTGAAATATTCAGAGGATATGCTAGTCTTAGAATATAGAATCAAGACAATGTGCATGCATCGATCTAAATGTTAAAAATCATGAAAAAAGTTGTAATGGTTAATCATAAGTTAATTCTGCTTTTTGCAAATATATAACAAATGAAGCCACTCACGCTGTCGGAAACCAAAACCGACGAAATGGCAAATCTAAAAGAGATTGAGAAAGTTCTGTCGAGTTGACAGTTCAAAGATTCCCTCGTTAGTGCATTTTAATTACTTCATTTGTAAGTTGCTCGCGTTTTGTGGTTGACTATGAATTCGGCTCTTACACTCTCGTTCATTATTGATTTTAATAGTACTACTGGCTGCCCATTGTTTGAATTACGAATGTAATAATTTTTTTTTGTCTTTGACAAAAATAGTTTTGTACACTTCATCTCCATCTTTACTTTTAAGTTTGTCAATTAGTACTGACATGGGCTTGTACACATAATTGTGGCAAAATATAAATGCAGGTGTAACAAACATAAGTCAATGTCGGACGGCCTCCGCGCTGGCCGCCCACGCCGTGTTTTTGTACATCTATGAAGTCAGATCCTCCCACGTCCGATACTCGGATGACATGCGGCCGATTTGAAATTTTAATGCACAAGCTATCCGGTAACTTAAGTTTTTATGTCAACTTCTCACGTCAACTTAAATACTCGATGATGAGAAGCTTAAACTTGCTGAATTATTTTCATCAGAATGAGAATGATCACTAGAAGAACACTGGTCAGTGGCCTTTGTTGTCTTTTATGTAACTGCTAAAACAGTCATAATGTTAAAGGGAAAATTGGACAGTGGGTTTAGATAAAGTAATTTGGACAATTGAACTAGTTTATATATTTTACTTAAATTGTCGCGCCACCCATGCATGATGCGTTTTACTAATTAAGAGAGCAATAGACGAAATTGTGGGTTCAAGGTTTTGAATTACTAACAAAATAAAATTTCATATAATACATTGGAAATATGAGTTAAGTTTAAAAAGTTGGTCTCCAAGAATCCGCCCTCCGCAATCCGCATCCAAAGACTTCCCGCCTTCTGTACTAAGTAGTCGGCCCACCTCGAAGGATAGCACCCATGCTTCCAGTCCCCTTTTGTGGCAACCTTTTCAGATTTTTTTCCCCACCTGTCCAAGGTTATATATTGATTATGACTGTTTAGATATAATGTAAGATATCCTTATCGAGGTCAAGTTTAACCACGGATTGTTACTCTCGCTCGAGCGGCGAATTGTTCGTGTGTATCAGCACATATGCTTCCTCTAGCGGAACTTTAGCGAAATTGCTGTTGAATTTCTAATGGAAATGTACCTCTGTTTGAATAAAAACATGGTACACTAAAGATCAACCTCATTGAGTGTCTTAAAAAGAAAACAGTAGATTTTTTAAAAAGATATTTGAAAAGTAATACTTCGATAACGTATATTGCCGACTTCCTTTGTTCCTGTAGACGAACAATCTCCCGCTTCTGCCGCATTGGTTCAACTAATAAGGATGCCACGACAACCTTATAGAATAGTTCGTATCCATTTTTTTTCCATTGTTATATTTTTGATGTCAAATTAATATAGTAAGAATCAAGCAGTGCTTTTGGGGGATTGACTAAGTCTTGTTAGACTGTGGAATTTATAGACGTATAGCGCCATTTTCTGTCTAGCGCCTTGGGCACTCGACCAACGGCATCCTACACTATCGCAGGTACTGGTAACAAGACAGGAGAGTAAGTTCTTAATTAGACGCATGTTATTATACTAATAAAGTTTTCACATGTTAGTAGAGTTTCTAAGTCCACCATTAATATAATGACAACATAGATTATAAATTGTAGATAATGACAAGACAGACATCCATCTTAATATTTGCATCTAACCTCATTTCATAAAGCAATTTACGAGCGGCAATTTAAAATCCAATCATGCGCGTGTGTCAGAAGACAAAATGATTTAACGGCTCATAGTGGGTAAGGCTGGATTAAGTACAGTCGCAGCCATCAATCTAACGGTCCGCTCATCAGAGAACGCCGAGATGACTGAGTACACTGCAGCTCACAAAGTACAATGCAATACACGAATCCATTCATGTGAGAGTTATGTTTGAATATTTCGATAGTGAAATAGCATTGAACTATCATTAAGTATGACAGCTCACTTATTAGTGAAAAGCATTCGTGTTAGAAGTTTGGATCAAAAAACAATTATTATCTCAAGTTATTGTTTCATTGACACTTCTGTAAACAACTTAATGCGTTGAGATTTATCGTTTGTTACACTGACGTTTAGTTTATAATTGGTTAAGTGCCTTTGAATAAAAAAATGCAGTTTTTTTAAATTCTATAGAAACTAAAAGTGAACTAAAAGAATGTCACAATTTATTCGTTTCTTTTTATTATCTTTTTGGAATCATGTTCTCGTCAAAAGTAAATCTACAAACATGGTTCCCGAATTAAATTTGACAAGTAAAGCTGTAAGGACATTCAACTTTGAATTTCACTGAACCGAATTTATTTAACTTCGTTTAGTAAATCCAGCACGTCCGGACTATTTCCCTTTGGAAAACGAAACTTGAAGCAGTTTTCTGCTCACTTAAAATGTTACGTTCGGTGTTATCGTTACATCTAGTATTCACTATATTGTAGGGTTCATGCGCTATCTACCCTAATAAATGCTTCCAGTTCATATGTACAACAAACTCTCAAAACCAAAATGTTTATTGTCACCACTAGCTTGTGCCTAAATTGCTGCGGGTAAATTAAAAAAAACTTTCAAGATAGTAATCTGTTTCTGCATCAAATTTTTGTCCAGATTCATTGTGAAGTTACTTGCTAAGAAATTTTCTAAGCTAAGAAGTAAGATGAAATTGAAAACAAATGACTAACTTTTGCCACGTCAAAAAAATAGACAGTCATTTGTTTATTGGGCCTTTTCTATAAAAATACTTGTACGTAAAGACGTATGCAAAGAACACATCCTAACAGTTTTCGAAGTGATATCTAATCTCTATGCAGCTCGCCACGATGTTAACTCTATAATTTTTATTGTGAAAATGATCGCACTGAAGCCTTTTCACAGCTCGCAAATATTTTGAAATAAACATTTTATACAGCGCTGGACGTACGGATGAATAAATCGAATGCGTCAAACCGTTGTTATATTAACGAACATTTTTATACTGCTGCTCGCAGCCGATACTGGACACACGTGCTAACATAACATACCCCATTTTTTATAGAATCTTATTAATATGACAAATGCAAAAAATTGTGTATTCCGATGGAAGTTTGATATATCCATCTGGATGGCATAGGTGTTAAACTCTATCTGGAAGAACACATAGGCTATTAAGTTTTTTGTCGCGGCGAAGACGGAGCCGCGATTGACAACTAGTATTGTTATACTAACCTCTATCGTATCACATCTTATAGATTCTAAATAATACGCAATGTAGCGTATCTCTTTCTCAAAGGCCGGCAAAGTATCTGCTCATCTAGTGTTGCGGACGTCCATGGAAGTCGAAGACCACCTTTGTGATCCCGCCGCTCCCCGACTATATAAAAAAAATCGAAATCTAATTTATATACTAAATAATAATTATGTTAGTTGATTACTAATTAGTGTAACTGAGTGTAATGAGCGAAGAGTAAGATTATTTCTACTCGATCTCATACAATGAATAGCAACTCTCGCCTTGTCATCCTTCAGTAGCAGCTAAAAGATAATTTATAAATTAAAATTCTATGCGTTTTAAAAGTGTACCATGAAAATGCATTACCGTTTAAGTTGGAGACGTGATTAAATTACTCTTGAGGGCAATTTAATAAAAAAAAACTGTGCTCGAATGTCAAGCGATATTAAAAGCTGAGAGTTAAATGTATTTTAGAAATGAATAGGAAAATGTCACAGTCAATTCAACATTTCAAAGACAGAATTGATGAGTGGTAAAATGTTTAATTTTAGGTATTTGGTAAAATTACTCGTAGCTTATAAACTGTTAATTTGATATAATACATGGATACTTTGTATCTGGTCATCGATTTGGGAGTATCCTGGATGAGAGCGAGGACTGTCCATCGTGGTGATCTTTGGCCTAGACCCAACAGTGAGCGACGTGTTACTGATATAATGACGACAATGCTCGATATTTCGCATTTTTCGATTTTAATTCAATTGCCGTATGTATTGTAACGTTTTACCTTCACCCGCACTCGTTTCTGTAATAGAAATTATGACAATTCATTTGCTTGAAATTCTTTATTAAAATTAGTACTACTTAATAATTTTGAATGCAGAAATAAGTTTTAATTTTATCGTGGAAATAAAATTAAACCGAACGAAATTTTCGTAAAGAACGTAAATTTAACGAGTTAAGTTACATCAAAACAAGCTTTATTTTATTTGCACTATTTCAGTACGGGCTGGGAGGGCGAGACATAAATTAGAAATGATATTATATTATTTTGCATAATTAAATTATTTACGTCATATGAATGTAAACAAAAGTAAAGTATAAGATTTGTTAATTCACTTTTTTTTTTAAGTTTTATAAATAGAGTTGTCGATCTCGCCCTTTGAATGAATGAACAAATAAAAGAACGAATGAACGAGCACACGAACAAATGAATAAATGTATGTATTCATGAATGAATGAATGATTAAATGATGAATGAATGAATAAATAAGAAATACATTCTATATTACGCCAACAGATCTATCGGCAATTTTTGAAACCACAATAAAACAAAAATATCTTCTTAATTAGCGACTTCGTTAAATTTATTTCTGTCAAGCAGTGTTCTATTTGTAGCATATATTGTAATTTTCTTAGAAGATCTGTTTTCAACAACTAATTTATGAGTTACTTTCGTTTCCCTGGCATCACACGGTTTAGATGGATTTTTCGCATTTAGTGTCCTCTCTTTTTTTATGTTTTGCGTCAAATGTTTATTTCAACATAGAAACTTGATTCTACAAATGAAATTAAATATACAGAAATCAGATTTAAACCTAATCTCGTAACATCTAAATATTTCATTTTCCTCAATGTATTATGGAACTAACTAAAATTGCGTAGATCCTTCTTAGAGAATTACAACATATTACTCATGTTTTCATCACCGTTTCTTAAATTTAAGAAAAAAAACTAACTCATCTTGCACATAATGATTCAATATATAAAAAAGACGTTTTTTACTTACCACACTCACTCGGTTTTAGTGGTTCTGAGAGTTAAGGTCAGTGACACACTGCTCGCGTCTTGCGCCTCGTGCATTATTATTAGTCGGCTAATAATTGCTGTATATCGTAGAGCGTTGGTGTTCGGTGAATCTTATCGTTTGCGGTCCGGCTCTCGACGCGGACTGAATGCTGTGAAAACAAATATTTTCTTGCGAATCACAAATAACTTGTTATAATGTAAAAATTATATGACAAATTATTTTCAATTGTTTTCAAACAAAAAGCTTATTTTATGTTCCTATTGTACCCACCCATATACAAAATGGAACCGACCTGCCATAACTACCTTTCGATTTAAAAAAAATATAATAGGGACGACGTCTTGTGGTAACACACATAACAAACATACATACGAATCGATAACCTCCCCCGTTTTAACGTCGTTTAAAAATATTATTTTTGAACGGCAGGGAAATGGTTGCGCATCAATTAAGTGCTAAGGCTGTAACCCTTTAAGTACAAAGTTCAATTGTTTAAGTAATGCTAATACTTTGAGCTATAAAACAAAGTTGTTGATAAATCATTCCACGTCCCGACTTTTAGCGCTAAGTGATTTTATTGGAGGTGAGCGCATTTTGCAAAGCGTTATGAAAACATACGGGCGGCCGTCCCTAACGGATTACGCGCGAGCGCTCAACTTAATTGACACTGCATTGCGCGCCAGCTGTACCAACGCGGCCGTTCGCGGTGTTCCGCTTCAAATGTTACAGTCGGTTGATCGTTTCATACCTATGGAGTCGACGACGCGGGCACAACAGTCAATAGGATGCAGTTTTTTAATATGTTTATGAGGTAAAAGTCGGTCAGTGATTAGAGGAGGTAGACGAGTAATTGCTTTTTTCTCGGTTTTGTGCTCTTCATACATTGATTTGTGAGAAGAAGCGGAGATTGTGGACAAGGCAATTTTTTAAGTGGAACACTGCGAACGGTTACGATTGTACGTGCTGCGTTTTTATAAATATACATACATGAAACTGATTCTTGTGTTATGACTAAATACCTAATATAAAAAAATATTAAACATTACATTAACAATTTCAAAAGCATATTTCTATCCCGTATATTCTATTTTTATACCGAGAATGAATGAGTTTCATATAACTTTCAATGTATTACACAGTTTTAAATTAAATTAAAATTAATTGAACAAAATTGTTTCGTTCCTGGTTTTTGCACACGTTAATATTTACTCTATATAACATTTTCATGTTATGTATAACAATAGCAATAACGATGGGATAATGAAAATTTCAAATAATTATTCAAATGATTGGGATGAAGATATCTCATACGTACGGAGAGAGTTCTCAATCAACTTAAATATTAAACCTTCGTGTTAAACAATTTCTATTTAACACGGAGATAACAGGAAGGACTAAAATTATCTATTCCCTTTGAGAAGTTAACAGTCCGCGCATAACTTTAAAGTTTGAGTTTTAGAATGATTGTTGTATAAAGGTACATACAGATCGGGGTAGACTCATGTCTTATAGACGAGGTCCAATGATGATCATGCTATTGTGCCGTCACACCTGTCTCTGAGACCAAAGAAGGCGTGGATTGGTTACGTGACAGATATATGAAGGAAATGTGTAACGTTAGATATGACCACTGAATGAGATGTATGGAAGAGTACACACTGTGCCGTCCGTCCGTAAGGAAAAGGTCAGGTTGATGATGACCTGTCTACGTGTAAACAAGAGGTACCTTCATGATGTCTCTCCAGTCCAGTCCACGTTAAACATTGGAGTAATTAAAGTTTGGAAGTCTGAAGTAAAATTAAGTTCTAATGTATTAATTATAGAAAAAAGTGTGTCAAAAAAAACGTTGCGAAGGAGACTAAAAATAATAAATAGATTTTATCAAAGTGGGTCGGCGTTTACCTGATATAATCTGAGCACAACGTGCGTCTGTTGTGTGGTTTAACGCGTAGTCTCGGTAACTTTGAACAAAATCAAAGAAGGCCGTACTAAAAGTAATTAAACAATAATTTAATACGTAGTCTCTATTTTCGTATCTCTTGACATTACGATAAATTAAACACCATTTTAAATAATTATTATACATCATCAGCTCACTATACGTCCCCACCGAGGGGCTCGGAGCCTACCCTATTATTAGAGTCTGACTAGGCCATAGTCAACCACGCTGGCCCAGTGCGTGTTGGTTGACTTCACACAAATCTTTGAATTACTTCGCCGATATGTGCAGGTTGCATCACGATGTTTTCCTTCACTGCAAGAGCGTCGGATTATGTACATATGCAATTCGAAAATTGAAAAACACATTGGTACATGGCGGGGATCGAACCTGGACAATGTCGTATAGTATACAATTAATTAAATTGGTCGAATTATATCGCATCATAAAGTATTAACAAGGTGATGATATTGAATGTGGATGGTTATAAAAGTAGAGGATAGCCGAAGGTGTATATGGATTGTGTGAAAGAGAGTGAGTTCAGATACGATGGTTGACGGAGATGCAGTGAAGAGTAAAGACTGTGCCGATCCTCTATAGAGAGAAGGGCTGGATGATGTAATCGCATAGAATCGAGTACCGCTCGCCTAGAACATCGTTTTATAACAACAAAGGTCATCAAACTATTATTTAATATTTGACATTATCAATGTTTGTTTACTTAATTGCTAACAGCTAATTAGTCATCGCTGTTTACCGACGCGATGTTTTTAGTTCCACCTCGCGTACGTCGCGTTCATATTGTGTTCAAACAATGCGTTATCATACAGACATATTTAAAAAATGCAACCGATTTTATTATCACCTTATCATTGCTATACCTACTTATTAAAGTAAACAAATATATTTGAATAAACGACACAAAATAATAATTCTGCTGTCCAAAATTATGATATAAAGGTCAAAAATAAATAACTAAGTTTTTCTTCGCACTATGATTTAATTAGAATCGTATCTGTTTATAAAAAATATTAAACTTGGCTAGTTCGTTAACCATCTCCTTTTATAAAAAGTTTGTTGAAACGAAATTATGTAAAAAAAAATTAAAATGTATATCACAATAGAATGTAGTGATAAATAATTTAAAACGCAGTTCGTGAATGTAGCAAGCCTATCGCTTATCACAGCCGTTCCTTATCACACTTCAAGGTGACGGGCCGATGTAACACGATTGCAGCACCAGATACCGCCGCAATTATGATCGTGGTTTACACAACTCTGCTATGATATTTATGCAGCGTATGTGAGGTAGGTTTTTGTTTTCGCCTATATGAAATTATAAAAAAAATCTTAGAGATACAACACTGATAGAAGTATGTTACGCCCTTTTCAAAATTGGAAGATAGGAACTAAAACTACAAAAACAAAGTCGTTCTTTACAAAGGAAATAATTACCAAAACAATCTGTTTCTCTATATCTATTCTTTCTATAAACTAAGAAGGTTTAACCAATATTAAATCATCTTATCCGTGTTTTAATGAATTAAAGTAATACGCATTTGCACTGGCTTTAATGTTTTATGATAAAGAAATCGGTAAAGCACAAACTGTACAAAAAATGTACACAAAAAGTTGTCGAGTTGGCGCGGGAAAGTGCGCGGGCAATTATGTATAAATATCGAGGAAGCCACGTGGTCGTTTGACGTTAACAAAGTTTTCCGATGCGAAGGAACTTTGTGACATGTGAGCGGTGGATACAATATGTGCGCCCGGCGCGACGCGGCGCGGCCCCAGAATGTGCGATGGAACCGCTAGGCCCTCAAGTCGAAATATCTTCGGTCAGTAAA
>JAODUI010000029.1:932537-946818 GCA_027563995.1 Papilio gigon
CGTCGGATAATGTACATATGCAATTCGAAAATTGAAAAACACATTGGTACATGACGGGGATCGAACCTGGACAATGTAATTATTATACAATTAGAAGGAATTCCAATTTGATGATTTTCAATTGTATAAATCACATTTTTTATATTAAGTTTAATATTGACATTAAATGTTTCCTATAAGGCTATACACAAAGGTTCAATGTTCATATTTGTACTACTTTACATAACATCCCTTGTTAAAATGAATATTCGAATACGCCAATGATCGGAAAGATTCCAAAAATAATACTCAGTCTAACACAATACTAAAATAAACATAATATTTAAACGCGCAGTCTCACGAATACGCAAAAATCACAACACATGCTCGGTACGCGTGACAAGCTTCTGAATTGGATATATGGCTGCCTCTAACACCGTAACTTCAGTTTCAAAGATAATTTTTCAAATCCTCATTATGTCTTAAACATTTTTATCGAATGGACACGTCTATTGCACGAGGAAATTTTCACGTTGGTTAAACTATTAGATACCAATTTTTAATAATTTCGCTTAATATCATTTATGTTATGTTATACTTGCAACATAACATAGAATGATTTCATCTGTCATAACATAACATATCCGGAGGCGGCCCTTGTTAGTTATTAACAATTTTATATTGTATTTATTGTCTTTAATGGTCTTTATCTATCTGTTACACGGAAAACTTCACCGTAATTAAGAGTAACATTCAGTGGTAGTTGATAGAACAAATTCGAAAGTTTAGATAGATTTTTGTGAATTTTATAGGTAACTCTAAAATGAGTAATAAATCAAGACGATATTTGGCACAGAGACAGATTACCATCTGGGATAACTGATAGGCTTACTAGGCATATACTTACTAAGTTAGTTTAAAGTAAGTTTAAAAATGTGTATGAAGCCGTGTTCAATATTTAAATGTTCGTATAAGTGTAATTGTGGACAATGATTAAAATTATAGTCATAATGAAGTGTTTTACGTGTTTTGGGTAACAATGAGCACGCTCGGCGCTCGCTGCTGGCGCTCGGCGAATGTTCGCACGCATGCATAATATATAACCCTATCTATCCGCGATTTTCTCACACAAGTAAATTAATCCCTAGACAGAATTCGGAACCCGTACATACTCATGTTTTCAATGTCTATTCTATTTTTCCTCCTAACAAATGCTGTTATTTAAATTAATAGTTAGTTATCTTTTTGACACTTAATAATAATGCTTTTAAAAAAATACTTTATAACTCTTGAAAGAAACCCACACTTCATCGGAGTACGGATTCAGGGAAACATTTTAAAAAGTTAATCATACAATTTACGGAGAATTCAATTTGTCAGCAAGACGATGATCTTTGCGGACATCCTTGATTCAGAGAATCATTTTCGATCGACACATCTTGCGTTTTATTTTGTTTCAAGTGTTAAATATTTAAGATTCTAAAAGACTAACAAACATTTGTTTAAACAAATGACAATATCACATCATCTTTGGTAGTCCTTGCTTAATGAAAACGCAAATTAAGCCCATTAATAGCTCGCCCTGACGAAGGACCCCAGACTGATCTGAAACTAGTCGATACGTAAACCAAATCCATGTGGAATTCTATACATATTTATTAAATTAATTCCCGAGACAGTATTTTATATTCATCAGTGGATGCTGTTATTTTAAAGCCGAGTTAAACGCTACCTCTATGCAACAAATACCGTTGTCGTTCCCACACGCCTAATGCACCATCTGGCCTCCGGAGCCCGGCCATAGATGGCGCGCGCGTCGGCATTGTTAGCCTGCATTCCTTACCACTTTACCTGCACAGTTCCTGCACTTTGTATACATTTAAAGCTTCTTTGTACGTTAACGCGACTTAAATAACTGCCTGTATTGTGCCCTTAGTGTTGTGTATACGAAACTAAAAAGTGATCCCACACTAACATTCGAATTGCCGTCCCTTATATTCTGGTTGATAACAACAGAGATAGAAATATATTAATGCAAGTGTCACTAAAGTCGAAACCCAGAATGACTATAAGATGATGCTTATAAGCTCCCATTATCCATTTGTCGCTAACATAATAACATCTTACATGCACACTACTGCAGCTCTTTTGGAGGTAGGTATTCATAACTTACACGATTCACTATTAGAGGGATATCATATTTAATTCCTTAACTAGAATTTTTATGTCGCTTAGTGTGACTCGTACTGCTAAGTAGCAAGCAACTGTTATCTTGGCCTGTACTAAATCTTTTCAAAGCGAATATTGGAAGAACTTTACTATTCTTCTCTATTCTACTTTAATATTCCGGAGTTAAATCAAGTGCGATTTAGATGGCGATGCGATGTACCCTATTCGCTAGCTCGGGCCACAATAGCGCGGGCTATCGCCGAGTGGCAGCCGGTCGCCTTTCACACTCATTTGCATTACAAATGACGTCATCGTTGCACAACTCCGCAACGCATCGCTTCCCAACGTCACCAAATGCAATACGTCAAACTTAAGACGTGAAGTTATTGCCTCATAGCTTTAAAAACGTAGTAACTTTACATTTAATCCCAGAACTTACTTTAATAATTATAATGATGGCTTAATTTTCATGTAGGCATCATGTAGAAACGCCAATAGCCTATTGGCTAAGGGTACGGATTTCTGCGCAAGACCGAGAGTTCGATTCCAGCCATTCGAATACTGACGTGGACCTTATCCCAACACAAGCCTAGAGCTTAGTTAGAATGTTAAAAGAAATATTTTATAAATTAAGTAAAATCTGCTTATATTTTATTAAAAAAAAAAGTTTTTTGGACCGTGGTAGATTCAAGGGCGATAAGGACATGTCAGTTACATAAGGGAGTGAATATATTGGCAGGAGCTATAACTAGTCTTTCGTTTTTGTTTGAAACAAGAACGTGCCGGTCGAGGAGTTTTAGTTGATAGAAAGTACAAAACAGTTGGATTAAACAAACATATTGTCACTATTTTAAAAGATTTTATGCGACAAAGATGTTTAATATAACAAAACTAAACAAGAATTATTTACGGACGCACTTGCGACTACATCATTAGCGATAATTACCGTTCTCCATTGCACCCGAGGCCTTGAACCTCGCTCGCTCTGGAGAGATTCCCCCTCCCTGCCCTTCCCTCCCCTGCCTCGAATGGCGATGACTCAGTACGGAGCAATGTCTCAGCAGCTCTGTGCCTCAATTAAGACTCCCACATTGTTTTGCTTGTCTTTTAATTAGCTTGTTGTGATTTAGTACGGATTAAACAAAATATTGAAGGTTTTTGATAATTCACACACACATACATACACACAACTCCTTACCTAGTGGGTAAGGAATGCCCCCTATTACAGTCTTTTGTTTGTCTAGAGGTGATATATGAAATTTTACGAACGAAACGAAAAACGACGAGGTTCTCAATTCAATTGTTTTTTGGTTTATCGTGCTGATTGATTCATCAAGCATCATAATTTACATAAATAAATTCTAAGGAAGGAACTCAATTACTATTAAACGAGTATCAATACGGTAATTAATATATTATTACATTGAAGAATTCATTTGTAATGTTCTCCGTTCTTTAACAAATACTCTATTTGCCGATTTCCAATAAACAAATAAATGTTTTGTTGACGGTGCATTAAATTCTGCCGGATTATGTGAATACAATCAAGTGCGTTTGTATTTCGGCTTCATATCACGTTATACTTTAACCGCAATGCTTTAACTATCGTTTTATATGCGCCGTGACTGCGGTCGGAATATCAGCTCTCTACATTTGATTCCGGTACGAAAGTCTTATTGTAGTCTTCTGTTCTTATCGAATTAAAAATGTAGTCTAGCATATCTCATTCTCAAAGGCAACTCATCTGTTCCTCTAGTGTTGCGGATGTCGTGACCACCTCTTTAATCCTGCCGCTCGTTTGCCTTCTTCCTTAATAAAAAGGGATCTATGGAAATGATTTTCCAATGTATTAGAAATTGAAGGCACATAATTTTTCTGATTAATACTTCACTAGTTCCAACGTGTTCAAAATGTTCACCCTTATTAAGCTGACTTTTAATAATAAACCGTTGGAAAAAATTTTTTGCTACTTTAAATATGAACATATATGAATATGAACCTACATCTTTATTGTCTAAATTGTTTTTGTCATACAAAAACAATTTAGACAATAAAGATGTATGTTTCATGGGAAGTAAGCTATATTTTAAATCAAGTCCCGTAAGAAGCGCGTGTCAACAGACAAATTTGTAACAAGATATTGTCTGTGTTATATTGACACGCGTTATTTAGACCGAATGACACGGCCCATTAGGTCCCTAATGGCCTGCACGGGTGACCTATAGACTCGGCCGATGTGTCGCTAGATTAAGTTAAGTGTTGCTTAATAATTGTTATTTTAATTCTTGCCAAAGGATACTAGTCCTTCGAGCCTTTTATTTTCCTTATTTAGCCATAGAACATTGTAACGTTACTCACCGTTTTAAATAACTTCCTCAACATATGCGTATTAGTGACCAATATTATCTCATTAAATCCTCAAGTCGCTGGTTCTCGCAAATATAAACTAAATTTTTACGAACAAAACAAATGAAACACTAATTCAATTGTTAATTCGAATTTTTGAATAAAGTCAATTTATGTAACATTAAAAGATAAAACCTGAGTTACAACTATTTACGTAAGAGCCAGCGTTGTACTTACGCCAGTTTACGGGGAAATATAGGCAACATACACTAGTGTACTTAAAAGAATATTTTCAAATATAATATTAAGAAGCAAGTTTACAAGTGTCACCAGATACTATACCGTCGCGAAGGTCAGGGTGGCTTTTAAAAGTTGCCGCTTAACTTCTTCAGACTCTGAGATTTAATTACAAAGAATATAATGTTACGTCATTATAACTTTTCATTAAACTGTTCTAATGATATCTTTAAAATGTTCTCTTCAAAGAAGTCATTCAATATTAATACTGTAAGGAAGATATAAATACAAATTATACCAGTTATCTTCGCGCGTTAATTATAATGAAAATTTTAAACAAAACTACGGCTTCAGACAAAATACAAACGCATTATAAGTAAAACACGTTTTTTTTTTAATAAGGGCCCCCTACTCGGTATATAAAAAATATGGTAAATACATAAAGTTAATTGAATTAACAATTACGTAATTTTAATTAATGAAAATCATGTAAACGTGAAATTAGTCGTGTTATGAGTCGTTCTATGCTCTACACATTACTACATTTATATAGGTTCAAAAAGTTGATATTATGTATAAAAGTACATACAATACGTCATTGCGAATGGCGCCTAGTTACCCCTCGCAAGTCCCACCTGACACGTCCTCGCGTGTTCAAAAATATTTAATTACAAAGGGTGCGGGCTGAGTATGTGCACACAGCGGTCTTCTATTTTCGTGTTTATCCTGTCGCGTGGTCACACTGCAAGCGGAGCGGAATTAATTGGAACGAAAATAACCGTCAAATTTCGCTGCCGAAACATATAGTGACCTATGACACTAAAGAAAGTGACGTAACAATACTTCGACGGTGGAAGGTCACCAACGGGCACTACAAAGTGATATTCATATGCTTCGGTATTAAAAAGCGAGCCAAAAAGGTTCATTAACATTTTTTTTTTAATTTAAAATACTGGCAGCTCGTGCTAGAAAATAGTTTATTACATAAGTCGAATGTAGTTCGACCACGAGATCGGAATTACCCTTAACTTGTAGGCTTCGTAGAATAATATAAGAATAGTTCATACTATCTGTGTTCTTTATTATTTTATTTTTAAACATTAGTTTTTAGCAGATGAATTCGACACAAAGGAAAATGTATTTCAATCTGTAAAATTGTAAATTCGCTGACACTCACGCCTGCATCGTTTTCATTTATATTACAGTATTTCAATTATTTTGAAACGCTAATTGTTAGCATTGTATTTCTGTAACCCCTACTTCTACTTAACCGGATATTGTGAATAGATTAAAAAAAACAACAAAAAAAATATTTTACTTAAACTTATTAAGCAGATGTTATAACTAACTTGACATATTTATGAACAAAACTATTTACTGCCTATCAGACGAAATGGGTTACATGTTTCAAGAGATCTCGTAACAGATGTAACTCTATTCTTTAAAAGAGTCGCTTTGTTTACGTGTGATACAGGAACTATAAACATTTCATTCCGCTAAACTACTCAATACATGTCCACTCTATAGATAGATTAAACTTTGTTTGGTAATGACTGTTGATACTGGCTGTCATTCTATCTATTATTAGTTCGAAACATCACCACTATTCTCAGCGCCAATGGCGAAAACAGGCATAAAAACTTCGGCTTGTAGCCTGTCTATTCTTAGTGTCCTAATGTTGACACGTCAGTTGTTATGTCAATAATCATTGTTAACAAGGTCGGCTGGCGGGGTTGTTGTCTATTATGGTTGTCTGTTGCTGCTTCACTACATACCAGTAAGTGAATGGTTTAAACAACTGTAATATCCTATACTATACTAGTTGTGGACATGCTAAACAATTCATTCAATTTCCATCAGGGCAACCTAATGCATGGTACTAAATTTAAAATATAAATCAGATAATTTGTTGTGAAATGCGATTGTATATGTTTCTGAAAGTGGGTTTACTTTACAAACAATTAGTCTGAAGCTCTTGGTTAAAATATCATCGTTTGTAAAAAAAAAAACATGAAACCTTTTTATTCGTAAATAAATTTTACTTTACTGTTAGAATATTGAGACTGTATATCACTAAATCACTACGCATCCTCACGTCAAAATGATACAAAGAAATGAATTTAATTTGTATTTAAATTATATTCCCACGACCATCATCGTAACAATTGCTTTCCGTGGGGCGGATGACTCGTTACAGGGCGACCGAACGATCATTGACATTTCATTTTCAAACAACAATATGACGATAGATTTATTAAAGCCGATGACTTAATTGGTTACCTGTAGGCGCTTACTGTGGATTTAATAATTTGTACGATTTAAATGTAGTAAACATATTGAAATTCGTGGTAAATATCTTTTATCGTTTGATCACACAAATAACGTTGTCATGGAAACCATAATATGACAAGATCTTTGCTCTTCACAGTTTGTTCATTGCTTATACCGACATGTTAAATAACTTCGCGCAATTAATCACCAAGAATACACTTTCCTTTCCTAGATACAGATAATGTATTTGAAATTAAATTGAACAACTGATATGTGCAGCTCAAACACATTCAATTACTGTCTTTTCATACTTCAGCATTCATCATATCATCACTGTACGAGGACAGTATATTGAAATTTAAAACTATATTTTACTAAAATAAAATAACGAACAAGCGATCTTGTCACTCTATGTGTCAAAGCCGTGTCAAAAGTAACCACATCCACCAGTCACAGACTAATAGCACAGATTGAATAACTTTTAATAATATAGAATATACGAGTGTTAATAAATAGTGTACAGTATTTTGCACAGCCCTACAGCATGTCATTCACCTGTAATAATTGCATCTTATAATGGCCAATTAAGATTTTCGTATAAGAACAATGGAACCGGTCCTCTTACATCAAAAACATCTCGCAAACATACCTTACATAACTGTATTATGTACCGTTATCTCTTTATATCATTGATATTGTAAATATTTAGCAATTTATTAAAATGACCCGACAATGTCAGCGTGGGACTTAGGTTAAAAAGGTCCGTATAGAGACCAACATTTTTACTGAACCAGTGAAGAAAAGACATTACAAGAAATGTCTATACCATTACTGTGAACGTAGTCGCTTGAAGTAATTATTTTAGAACGTTTAACTCAAAATATTTTTTTAAAATAGCAATTCGATATAAGCTCTATGTTTGTGCCAGGACATAGATCAACACAGAAACGAACACACGACCGCACACCCCATAGTCTTTATCCTTAACCACTAGACTATTTGCAACAAAGATGTAGTATACTTCTGATCCGCAGTCATTAACAAACATGAAATAAATGACCTTTACATGCCACTGTTGTCATCATTAGATGGACATCATCACAGATAACGTCTGTTACTAAGATGACGTCATCTATAAACAGCATCACTCCTACAAATATTCTGTTAGGCTTCCAATCCGCACTGACCCTGAACACCAAATCGGGCGAGTGAATTACTACAAGCTGTGAGCGGAGAGCGAAACGAGAATTAAAATAGCTAACTTCGTAACCGCGCGGTCAACAGTTTAATGTTTTCCACCTAACTTACTTAGTCTTAAAACTGTACGAGAACTTATATAGCGATTGTTTTGGATTATAAACTAAAATTAACTAATGAATTGTATTCAAATTAATATGTTATTTTGCTATGTTAATATAATAGTTACTTTATTTACAACCTTATTTATTCTAAACTAACGTATTTTGTTAATTTCTAATAATTGAAAAGAATATTTTCATAACGGCAATGTAAGAAAACAAAAATATGTTAATAAAATATGTTCTCATCAGCTCTTGACTTCAACGCTCGCGATCGAATTACAAAGGCGATACTATGAGTAATTTTTTGTTTGCAAAAGAGTAATGAATCGAAGTAACAGATGTTTTCATGAGAGGCTGGTCGTGGCCTTTGCGTCGAGAGACGCCCACACGACACTACACACAACATCAACGCCGGTTCACGATTACACCGGCCGACACTTGTTTGCCATTTAAATTTAACTAATATTAATGTATCTGACCAGTTTTCGAGGTAAACAAGTTAGTCAACTGTCCAGTGACAATAATATTTTTGTATCAAAATTTAAAGTATTAAAACTTTCGTGACACATTTATATTAAAACGTTATTGTTAACTTCTATCCAAATTTTATTGAAATTTTGAAGTTGCGAATCGCAATTTTGTTTTTAAGCAACTTTGCTATTTTTTTTTAACCAAATCGAATAATCAAACTGCTTGTGGAAGAATGAATCAAAGATGAAGGAACACAAGATATATTATCTGGGACACTGGTATCCAATGTTTGCCATGGGCGTATAATTCCGGTAAATATAAATTCATCCAAACATTCGCAGTCATAATATCAGTACGATGAAAGTTCCAAGTTCAATGCAACATCTCCTATCAAACAGTTTCCCTCACATGGTTGCAGGTTCCGGGTGGCTGGCTGCACAAACTGCATGATTTACTGGACTTCCGCTTCAGTTAGTTTTACTAACATTGTATATAAAACAATGATATATTTTGTCAAAGCGAATGTTGTAAACTATAAGACTCACCTTTTGGCGACTTTCCACGTTAATTTAATAAAACCCATTCGCATTTTTGTTGGAAAACTTTCAACATATCGTCGAATATATAACACGAGTTGAAAATGTTTTCATTGAGTTTCTTTTGTTTATTCAATCGAAGTATAACAGTTACTTGTTCAAAAGAATTCGTATTTACGAAGATTTTTCATACAATACATTTTGCATTGCTGCATTCTCTTTTACACAGCACCATAGTATAACAGCATAGTGTAGCAAATAACTTTTTGGGCCGCAAGTGAGATGTATTTATGCAATTAGTGACAATGTTTACTCAAACTATTAATAAAATGACGAGTTATTTTTTAGGAGCGCGTCGTATGATTGTAAATATAATTTATTAAATAGATAAAACAATGTTGTACATGTTTATTTCATAAATAAGTATATTTAATTTAATTCGAGTTCAGAGTAAGTCGGTAAGTTAGTGCCGCGGGAGGCATTGTTCCGCGCGGAATGTGAATTTGATTCCGCTTATTGTGTCGAGCCCTTCAGAAATGCAAATTCTTGTTCATTTCAAAGCGTCACGTATGCACTTCAGTTGCTCCCATTGCTGGTGTAGCCTGTTTAAGATATTCTTATAAGCAAGAATCTTTAAATATAAATATGAATATAACATAAAAGTGTTAATATGGGTTTTGTATTTTATTTGCTTTCGCAAATGTTATATTTTGAGCATTTTTAAAACAAAAAAAACTAACAGTTTTATATTTACTGCTATTCACCAACAGATGGCAGTGTAGTCTCTACGTCATGAAATTTTGGTCAAAGTTTTTATTTAAATTTATTAAATAAAAATTAAAAATCAGTTGTGATTGAATCCTGTCTGATAATTAAAACAAATAGTATTTTTAATGTTTAAGACCAAGCGTACTTATTTTAGATCACCATTCGTACGATAGATGGCGTTGTTGTTGCTAAGACCAACTTGGTGTGACAATTTCCTTTAATGTTTATAGATGGCGTTAATGCATAATAAGCAAGGCTTATTTTAATTTTTAATTAATTAAAACAATATTAGGTAACAAACGACATTAAGATAAAACTTCAATTTACCATTGATCTTCAATACATAAACGGACACGTCGTTGAGCTCACAGCAAAGTTTGTATTAACAAGGGTCGGGATTTAACGGGCAATTCTTACCAAGGTGTTGCAATTTGACGTGTCATTTGCTATGGGCACATTTAGCTCTGTTTGCTTGATCGTAAAGAGTCCACACCCTTACAACAGTACAGCGTCCAGCATAGTATGATCTCTCGAACCTTCTCTGTCTTATTGCGTAATGCATGGGGTTGGAAAAACACAATACTATGTTAGAGACCTTGTTCAATTGGTAGCTAGAAACTTCGTGCGTTCATTGGCAGGTAACCATGATCACGTCATTCAAACAATTGCTTCATAGCAGTAAAACCTGGTCTAGTTCCCCGCCGTCGTAGACGTGTGTGACTACCCTCTCTCTTCAAACTGTTCGCATTTTCTGCAACACAGTCTTTGTTTTCTAATCATTAATATTCAACTAGATAGCACTGAAAATATAAAGTCATAGTCAAGTAATAAAGTCATGAATAATCTAAAGAAACGCCGCGAATCAGTAGCAACTGTTTGCAGAAAAACTACAAAATTCTTAACATCGAATACAGCAAATCTACTTAAAAAAGTTCCCAATACAAGAAAGTATCGCCTTTTGGCACGACTTGTGGAAGACAGAGAAGGAAACGAAGAAAGGGCAATTAATAAAATCGAAGAAGAAAATGATGAAGGCAGCGACCAAGACCTAGGAAGCAGGGATTTGGATTATTACCTAGGCGTCAGAAAGAAAGAAACATTCTGGAGAGATCTGGCTGGAAGAGAGCAGATAAGGAAAGATTTCCTTTTGAACCATTGCGGAGTGTCGGAGGAAGACTATGATAAACTGTACAGCAAGCCAACGACACGCAAAGAATCTTTCAAACAACCGAAACTCAAACAAGTCCCTTTTAAAATTACTAGAAAGAAAAGAAGGTCGGGCAGTGTAGAAGGGGCGGAATCGTGGAGAGAAAAGGGGGGTATTTTTAAGTTATTTTCTAATAAACGGGACAGTGAGAGTACTTCAGATAGTTATAGCGAGTGCGACTCAAGTGACGAGGAAGAAAACAATGACATGCTGAAGAATGACGAGGACGATCGTATTTGGAGGATGGTAGCGCATTTTAATGACAACGTCGAAACAGGCGAGGTCAGCGTCTTAATTTTGTAGTGATTATTTATGAAGTTTTTGTTGATTCACTTCTTTTTGTTGGCAGGGCGTGCGGATAAAGGAGGTGTCGGAAGGCAGGCCCTGCGACAACTGTCCCGAACTGTGCCCCGGCTTTATTTCGCATCCGTGGAGGTAAGTGCATTATAGTATTTTGATATTTAACATGAAAGTACTACTAAGAATTTTAACATTAGAAATGAAAATTACAAACGTAATCGCAGACCGAGTGCCGCAATGTTTGCCTAACTTGAGTGTAATTATAAAGTGAAGGTAAAATAACGATTGACGAGGTCAATTATATTGTAATAACAAAAGAGCTATTTAGTGATGAAACTTATACATACTTATACTCTGTCTAGACATACGTCATGTATGCATTGAAAAATTTGGAACTTTATTAGCGCCCGTGATTAGGTGGGCGGTAAGCCCTCTGCGAACAGACGGGCCCTATCGGGTGTCTCCGCAACCCTTCATCGGTATTTAAGTTTGTGTTCCAACCACGTCTTGAATCGTCCAAGCAAGCAACCATAAGGCTTGAATCGCATTGTAGTCGGAATGAACACATTTAAACAAATGACCGCGTCTTATCAGGCAGACGTTGAACCGGAGTTGTTAGGGTCAGCGATAAAGCCAATGGAAGCCACTTAACTTTCGTTCGTTCTCGAGCCATATACGATCGCGTTCGGAAGTCTGTGTAAGGAAAAAATTGTTGACCTTGAGCACTCTGCCGCGTCGCAAGCGCATTGAAAATTGAAATCAAAAACAATACGACGGCGACACAATCAAACGAGCTGTCGTTGCGGACACACGTCTATCATGTGCCTGGCTATGAAGCAACTCGAGTGGGCGGAGATATACCGCCGGATAAGGAGAACGGAGACCGTTGCGGTTACCTCCTGTACTTCGCAAGAGAGGAAGATACAGAAATTCCCGTCCAGGGAACGTAACCATGCTGTCCGGAGGAAGAATAATAATAATAACTTCCGATCGCACGCCAACTGTGAGACTTGTGCGAGAGTTGCCGCGGAGGAGAACAGATGAAGAGCGGATTGTAAACATCAGTGATTTGTTGTGTGGTGACAAGACAGTGCCAGTGACTTGTAAAGAAAATGAGACGTTACATATATACTTAGTTTAAAATACACTTCCAAGTGTTCTGCACAAAGATTTAGATTACTCTATATCTCTTGTTTCACAACAATAAACATATGAGAATGATGTGAACAATGACAGGAGCGTGGCGTTAATGACGCGGCGACGGCCTTCAAATGTCTTTGACCAATTTATATTGTGTCTGCCAAAGCATATTTTTTTCATTGAATTCATTTTTTGTGTTGAATGTACAATCGCTATGCATTGCGGGAAAACGTAATTCGATATTTAAATTTAAAATCATTGTCCGCAATTATTTTTTTAATGTTGGTATTTGTCATCTACATTCAAATAGTTAACCCGGAATAAACATTCCAAGTTACTTATGTAATTTAAAACGAAAAGAAAAACATATATTCCTATTGATTATGTTTGTTGGAAATATTTTAAAGATGCCAGCGTTATTCTGTAAAGCTTTTGTTAAAATGTATGATTTTATTAATTTAAATTGATGTCAAAAAATGTAATGTATCAGACTTTATCGTAACATAGATTCTAGATTAAGCGTCACGTGGCGTGATCGAAACTTCGACATTGATTTAGAACACAAACATGTTATCATAACTAAATAAAAGACATATTACAATAAATTAGTTTTATTCTAGAAATACTATGCTATGTGAATTATTTAAGTAAGTATGATTCCAGAATTCTGTTTCCATAAAATTTACTTATTATTTATCGATCTATCCAATAGGGGAAATATGTCAGCTCTCTGTTAGTCCCTGAACCGACACCCATCTCGTAATCCGTCAAACACGATGCTCTGATGTTTAAATGTACAATGTACATAAATGTAGAAGCATAGGTCCTTTTGTTGTCCGGAAACGAAAACACACATTCCTTAAACAATAAAAAAGTAATGTATAGGTCAGAATGAAAACTGTTATCCCTCCTGTTACTATAAATCGGGCTGCTTTATCACCAATTACAGTAATTGGACGCCAGGTCCTTAGTGAAGCCGCACGAAGGCGATGACCTGCACCTCACTATCCAACGCTATTGTCGACGAATTAATACCATTCCTACGGCGTCATATATTTATAGATTTTTTTTACTATGTTTTTTTTAATGTAATATTCAAACTGAAGAGGTTTTTCTATCACATTTACACAAGTATAGACATATGGCATGTTACAATATATATTTTTTTAATTTATCTTACTTATAACCAGTAAACGGTATTGAATAGAATAAAGTCTTAATTGATATTATAGAAATATTAATTTTACATAGTCGAAATAAAAAGCAAAAAATTTCATTTGAATAATAAAAAGCATTTTTTGTCAGATAGTATTGCGCGTCCTCAAATTCCTTTCAATTTAAACGCGTTCCGTTCTCGTTGTTCCACATATACAAAGTGTTAGGCGGTCAATTGCAGGCCGACGCACAAATTGACCTATTTTTTCATATGTTGTAATATAACGACATATATTTTTAATAACATACCACAATGATTAAAAGATTAAACTATTAAAACTTTCGTGAGACATTTCACTATATAACTTATAAAACAGCTTAACTCACGTGCAACTCGGTGT